>JAOTQR010083468.1:0-37829 GCA_025774065.1 Solanum ossicruentum
AGGCAGCCTACACAACCCTCTAGGGTTCTTGAAGGAGACCTAAATCTTGAAGGCTAAGGTAAGTGGAAATATCCATGCATTTGTTATACTTATCCTATGAAAAACAAGAAGTATATGCTAGTATGTTGTTGATGGAAATTTGGACAGCATGTGTCCTAAGGATTGTAGTGAACATTTCTTGTTATTTAAGAGGTTTTTCTCTTCTTGGTGGCTGAATTATGAAGTAAGACTTATGGTTTTAACAAGATATAGTTTGTTAGTGATGTAACTAACCTGCTGAATAACTTTTACAGTCCGCAATGATGAGTTGTTGTACGACATCGTAATTGTACTCTTAAAAGAAACTTAGGAATTATAGTTTGTTGTTCCACGACCTTTACCTGATTTGGGATTATTTGTGGGCTATTGTAAGGCTGGTTGTATGTGTGAGAAAACATTGGATACAATTTTGGTAAAGTTGAAACAGGTTCATGATTGTTGACGTCGAAATATGGCGAAGGGATGTAACGTTATGCCACCTGTTTGTATGTTGCATAGAATTGTTATGTGTTCTACATTGTAGGCTATTGTAAGTCTGTTAAGGGAATGAAATAACATGTATATGACATGTACATAGGAATGGTTATTAGAAGATACGATTATAAGTGAAAAGGTTGAAGAAATGCCCTTGCGTCGCTAATTAAAATCTTGCTACCCGGGTGTTAGTTTTTATGATATTGGGCTGTCAAGAAGTGTTACTTTGCTGCTAATGCTAGTTTTATTCCCTAATATATTGTAGATAAATATTTGAGGGAAAAATCAATTACTCCATGATAGTAACGAGGTCATACAATGAGGTATGTAAGGCTACTTGATTTCATATTATTCGGCATGAAACATAGATCCCTCCTTGGCACATAAAGGTACTTACCAACTCTGACACAACTATTAAACGTGTCTCAACTCTTTCACATGTTCATATGCTCCCAACATAGTTATCTTTGAATCTACATACATACTTGGTTACCAAGATACACGAATTCATTTTACTAAATAAAGTTCATGTATTGTTCTACCTCCTATGCATTTCATTATTTGTGTAACTTACTACTTTCATTGTGGTGTTGTCTTTTGTGATTATTTATGTCGTATGTTGTATCTACAATCCTACAGCTCCAATATTATGACCACCAAAAGAATCATCTCAAAGGTAATTGAAAGATAAAGTAAAGTATATTGCTTATTGATGGGTGGTAGCCCGAGGGGTCGAAGAATCACATAGCTTGGGTCGATCCTATAATGGCGGGTAGCCCGAGGGGTTAAGGAAAATCCTAGCTAGGGCCGATCCCAATATAGTTTTACCACTAATCAGCTGGTCATTTGTATTACATGTTGTGCACAGATTATATAGTAAAGGTAAATTGATAAAAAGAACATAAAGTACATGATCCCACAGTACAACTAAAGGTGGTCTGTTATCTTACACCAGTGCATAGTTTCATTTAAGTTGTTACTTCATATATATGTTTCCTGCCTTACATATTCAGTACATTATCTCATACTGACGTCCCTTATGGGGGACTTGCATTTCATGCTGCAGGTATAGGTACTAGTAGATCTCCCCAGTAGAAGTACAGGATATCCAACTGCCGTTACCAAGCTCTAGGTTGCTCCGGAGCTTTGTACATCTAGAGATTATATTTTTGTGTTGTATTGTTAGTCGAGGAGCGGGTGTCCGACCCTTATTAGATACTTTTCTTTATCTAGAGGTTTTGTAGACTATGTAAATTAAAGTGTGGTCATGTCTTGTACTTTAAACACCGCGGCCACAATAGCCTAGCCATATGCATTTCCTTTTGGCTTTTTATCACTGTTTACTTTCTCAAAGGCATGTTGAACGTAAAAAAACCCTTATAATATGCATAGAAAGTGCATAGACATAGGTTGGTTATCTTATGCCTTATCGGCAACGGGTGCCAGTCCGCCCTAATGGAACTTTGGGCGTGACATGGTACCAACGTGTAGGCATAGAGTATGCGCTAGTACATTTAAATATACTAAGTATGCAGGATGCAATGCAACAAGAGATAGGCATTATAAGCAAAATACAATGTTATAAGCTATGGATAACATAATAAAAATATGACATGTATGAATGAGTCTTGAAGTAAAACATGCTTACATAGAACATATTACATATGAAAATGGTGACCATCATCATAAACAAAGGTCTACTACCTCCTCGATGAGGCAATTGAGGTATATACCCTGAATGTGGTAGCACGGACCTACCACTACCCAAGCTAGGCGATTGAGGTATATACCCCTCAACATGGTAGCATGGGCCTACCACCCCATGAGCTAGGCGGTTGAGTATACCCCTCAACCTGGTAGTTCAGGCCTACTACCCCCAAAACTAGGCAATTAATCAACATTGATCACAATAGATACTTTTAATGAACTCAACACAAATATACCTTCCTTTCATAATCATAGAGTCATTCATAACATAGGTTATGCATTGGATCATCAATAGCTCAAGAATCTAAAATCGGACATTTTATCAAACACTTAGCGAATGTGTAATGCTAGTGTAAGATCATGCAAAATAAGTGTGAAATCATACAAGAAAATTTAATGTAAAACCCCCGTCAATACATGGTAACACCCTCAAGAAATATACATCAAAATCCTTCATCAAATCCCATAATGGATCTTAGATTCGTAGCTCAAAACATGCTTTTATAGTCACAAGTTTATGAAATCCCACCATAGTTCTATAGTCAAATTCATAATATGTAATACCATAAGTAAATCAACTTAAAATCATGTAATTTAGGTAAAAAGAAAGTTAGGCACCAAGGGTGAAAGGATCCATTGGTTTAAACACACATACCTTAGATCTTGAATTTTTTAGATTTAGTTGGGAAAGAATGGAAGCTTGGAAGTGGGTCTTGGAATCCAAAACTTGTTTTTGGGTTTCCTTGAATTTTTATTGGGGTATTGGTGGAGGCTCTTGAGAGAATTTGAGAGTGCATTTGAGATGAGAGTAATTATTTTTATCATTTAGAATACGGTTTAGGTCTTTTCGGGAGGTTAAGATAGCATTGGATGTCTAAAAAGGTCATTAGAGTAATTAAAATTTACGAAATCATCATTAGTGAACGGATGGAAAACTTTGTAAAGTTTTGCCTCACTGGAGCCATGACTGGTTGTATGGCACTCCACGGGTCATGTGGAGTGCCCATGAGACAAGACATAGCCTCAAAATTGCAATTGGAACACTTTAGAAAAAGTTAGCGTCGATGTCACCTTGACAGGCCACTTCACGGGCCGTGTGGTGCTTCACGGTCCGTGTAGTGGTCCATTGTACCATATTTAGACAAGCAAATATGGTCAAGACAATCCACACCCTAGTTCCATGAGCCGTCTGCCTTTCTACAGCCAGTCGTGGCACCACACTTGGCCAAAATTCCTCCCATGCCCATCAATCCTCCCTTGAACACAACTTATGACAATCACACGGTTAGTGGCAAGCCACACGGCCCAGATCACTGGCCGTGGCACCTTTCTTAATCCATAAATGTCCCTTTCCTACCCCAGATGACCCAAAATGGCCCGTCAAAGGCCACACTGGCCGTCTAAGGGCTTGTGTGACTTCACTACATGGGAGGGTCTCACGAAAATGGTCATAACTCCTTCAACGAAAGTCGAAATGAGGTGAAACCAAGTCCGTTGGAAAGCTAAATCAAAGGGCTTTCATTTGAATTATTTGTGGGCCATCTTGTTCCAAGTGTGCTAAAAGTTATGCTCATTTAAAGTTAACCCTTGCATGAACCAACACCCAAAATTCAACCCGTAAAGAATATTTGAACTCGTTTAAGTACTAGAAGTGTTCCATGAACCCAATACACCCCAAACCTAACCAAATGAGGCTTAAAACATGGATACATAAGAGCATGGAGCTACGGGGTTTCAAAATTTCTGCCCACATAAAATGCAATAATACACTTAAGCATCATTTCAAAAATCTCAAGATAAATGTCAAAATCACCATGAACTTGTCAATATAAACATGAATGTATGCAAATGATATGGGGGATGAAACTTAAGACTTGGAATCACATGAAGGACTTAGTTGCTATCTTAGGCTTGAATAAAGTGAAATAGGTATGAATATGTCTCCTTTCTGATCGCTTCGACTTCTCTAGTGGCTCCTTCTAATTGTCGATTCCTCCAATGAACCTTGACGGAGCTTACATCCTTGTCTCTCAACCTTCTTACTTGTCTACCTAGGATTTCTACCAGAACCTCCTCATAAGTCAAATTATCCTTCATAAGACCCCCACCCCTTCAAATTCACTATAGCACTTCGGTCACCGCACACCACTTTAACATAGACAAATGAAAAGATGGATGAACCATACTCATATCCATAGGCAACTCCAACCTTTTGCAACCTTGCCAATTTCTCCTCCAAATCCTACAAGGACCTACAAACCTTAACTTATTTGCCAAACGTAAACACAAATAGTCTACCTTAGCACCAAATGCCACCACCTCCCCCTTGGGAGAAAACCTCCACTATACCATCATCACCAAAACCTCCAACTATATTAAGGCGGAACCAATGCCTGCTTAACAAGACCTCCTCAACCAAAGAAGATTCAGAGCCCTCAAAACCACTACACCACCATTCCAACTTCACCCAACCTCATACCCAACCTAAACACCCGGTGAACTTCTCCAACCACCCTCTTGTCATCCTAAAGATTCCCACTTTTCATAATTAGCAAGCAATCTCCTACTCCTTAAAACTTGTAATACCACTCTCATATTGTCCATAAGATCTCCCTTACTTCCAGAAATGAGAAAGCATATCATCACCAAAGACTACTACAAATATATCAAGGTAGAGTTTAGAGACCCAATTCATGAGAGCTATAGACATAGTCGGTGCACTAACCAAACAAAAAGACACTACCCCAAATTAAAACATTGAAAGGACACGAAGAACTCATTGACCACCGAAATCAACACAATAGGAAGGGACCTTATGCTCGACATCTCTAACTCTCACAAGATGATAGAGACACTCCTTAGAAATCGACCCCTAGAGTTCAATTTGACCTTAAGACAAGAAATGGATCTACCTCTTCACTGTCACTCAAGGATGGGTTTATTAGAGAATTGGAATATAAGTTTTACGGGTCCTACTATCAATGAAGACACAATATGCATGCAACTAACCCACGCCAAGTATTATATCAAAATCCACCACATCAAATTCAACAAATCACAAGGCAAGACCTAAAGCAATATGAACACGGAATAATATCTAGGAACTTTTCTAGCAAGAATAGACTCACCAATGGGGTAGACACTACATAAGGTTCACTTAACACCCGGGACACACATGTAGCCCACTAGAAATAAAAGACATAATGAAAAAAATAGTGGTACCCGGACCCATCAATGCATACCCATCTAAGTCAAAGGAAACTTTAACGTACCGGTAGTCACATGGGGCACCTCATCCCCTCATTGCCTCCCTTGAAGAGCATAAAAATGATTGTTCCTTGGGGAACCATCTTGATGACTTCCCCTTCCTCCTTGGCCTGCATTAGCACCTTGTCAATGAGGACCATAACCCCCACCTTTGGGTTGAGCATGAGGACAACCACTAACTTTGTGCCCAAATGTGCCACAACCAAACCAAGCATTAGACTTCTTCAAACATGGGCCTCTATACCCTTTCCCACACTTTCGGCATCTAGGCTTTGCCAACTTCTCATCACCTCCTTGTAATCTTTATTTTGGTGCCCTACCATTAGCAAATCCCTCATGGGAAGCATTGGATAACTCTTGACCTTGAAACTAGTGGCCTTAATGAAACAAGCCACCCTTGGAATTTTGAAACACACCTTCAAAACGGGCCCTCTTGGCCTCACAAATCCTTCTCTTTCTGAACTTTTCACCCTCCAATTATTTGGTATAAGTCATGAGATGGGATAAATTCATATCACTTATCAACATGGTGGCACGACAATCCTCATTTACCAAGTCAAACACCCCCATGAAAAATTTGTTTACCCTAGACCTTGACTTGGCCACCAATTGTGGGGCATACTTGGAGAGTTGGTTGAACTTGAGGGCATACTCCCTCACACTCATAGAACCTTGCCTTAGATTCATAAATTCCATCATCTTGACCTTCCTTAGCTTAAGGAGAAAGAACCGGTTGAGAAATGCCGCTTTAAACTCTTCTTAAAGGGTGACATTGTTATTCCCCTTCTCCTCTTTCCATTAGGTAAACCATATTTAAGCCACCCCCTTGAGTTAGTAAGCTGCCAACTCCGCCTTCTCCTCCAATCTAACCCCCATAATAGCCAACACCTTGTACACCTCATCAATAATTTTTTGAGGGTTCTTATCCACCTTAGACCGATGAAACACTAACGGATTCATTCTAGTAAAGTCTCTCACCCTTGAAGTTGGTGTAGAAGCATAAGGAGCTTGGGTCCCTTAGTTGATTAGATTAGTACACAGCACGGCTAACATGGTAAGAGTATCTCAAAATTCTTCATGAACCACTCCTCCATCTTGAGGAGCTTAAGGAGCGAGAGGAGACGGTTGCTTCTTAGGTGTACAGGGACTTCTTCCTCTTGGACTTGGCATGATCTAGAACAGCAAAGAACATTCATTAGGGGAAAACCTTACATTAGCTTCTATAGAACGACATAGATCATGAAGAAGAGAAACATTTCCTAAAACACCAAATAGCCTTCTATTATGGCGTGCTTCACAATCATGAATAAGACTCTTATCGATGGGGTGTGTTGGATTCCATAAACCATTAATAACCTAGTACTCTGATACCAAGTTTATCATGATCCAAACTAAGGACTAGATGTAACACGGTGAATAGGGAACCTGAAGGAACCAAAACCTCTTAGCATATCATACGTGCATCCTTGGTCTCAAAAGCAATTAAACAACAACAAGAGAGTAGAAATAGGGATAAAAGGACTAAGGGAAATCTTTGATATCATAAAAACATAAAGAGTCAAGCTCATAACATAGATACATCTTAATATTCAAACAACACCTCTAAACTTAGAATGGAGCAGGGGCCAAGTCACTTTCCGGGCTCACCTTCATAATGTTAAATATCAACATGAAGAAGTTTTAGAAATAACAAGAGAAAGTAGATAGTGTCATCGAACTTGAGGACTCACCAAGTTTATCTTCAAGATGCCGAACTAGCCACGTGGAGGAGGATAGTCAAATAGAGCTCTGATTTCTACATGGTAATATCTTGTAGGCATAGAGTATGCATTAGTACATTTGAATGTATTAAGTATGTGGAATGCAACGCAACAAGGGATGAGAAACATAATCAAAATGTATAGTTATAAGCAATGGATAGCATAATAACAATATGACATATATGATCAGTGCTTAAAGTAAAACATGCTTTGCAAATCATTCATCTTACATAGAACATAATATATAGGTATGGGAAGAGGCCTCAACTAACATATAATAAGACCAGGCGAACTACAACTTGGAATACCGATGATTACCGCTTGTCGGTAAAGAGGTGGTCTATTTGCCAAGGTAAACCATACTTCAAACTTACGGGAACGTGACCCAATTTCGTATGAAGTAACCTTCCTTATGGGAACATAACCCAATTTTAGAAAGGATTTCTTCAGAAACTTCACCTTACGGGAACACGACCCAATTTTGAGAAGAGCCTCAAGAGAAAGTATACTAAATGGATCCACGAGTAAAGCAAGGGTAAAACTTCATCCTATGGTGGCACATAGTTCAAGGAAAGAGAGCATTCCCTCAATCCATTAGTGCTAAATCTAATCCCGCAGAATATATAAAGTAATCATATCTTTAGTAATTCATAAAAAAACATAGAAACATGGCACGAGTAGCTCTAAAACATCTTTGACTTCTATGGTGAGTCTAACTTCAAAACATAAGAATAGATCATCATCAAACATTACCCTTGCTAAACATCAACATCAAGGCTCACAAGAGGTGGAATCTTTAAGAAAAGGGCTTAACCCAGCTTTACAACATCATCAACATTTTCATGAATTAAACACATCTTTAGAAAGTCCAAAATCATCATAATGTCACTTGACACATAAATCAACCAATAGATCATCAAAACTTTGAGAATAATTAAAGAAAAAGACATTTTATCAAACACTTGGCGGGCGTGTAATGCTAGTACAAAATCATGCAATTCAAGAGTGAAAACATGTATGAAAAACCAATGTAAATCCACCCACCAATAGTTGATAATATCCTCCAACAATATACACCAAAACCCCTCATCAAATCTCACAATAGATCTTAGATTTATAACTCAAAACATGCATAGTTGAACAAAGTTTCATAAAATCCTAATATAGTTTATAGTCATAATCCATAATAAGTAATACTCATAAGTAAATCAACTTGAAAAGATACATTTTATATGAGAAAGAAGGTTGGGAACCATGAGTGAAAGGACCCAATGGTGGAAAACCACATACCTCAAACTTGGAGATTCCCTTGATCAAGATTTGAATGAGAACTTGAAGCTTGAATGAATTTCTTGAGATCCGGAATGAGTTTGTAACCTTGATTTTAGATGAAATATTTGTCTAAGTGTTGGAGATCTGGTTTTGGGGAATGTCTTGAATGATATGGGGTTAAAAAATGACCAAGTATAGGTGTTTTTACGCATAGAAAGGCTTAGGTCCAAGACCCCAAATTCTTGGACTGAAATAAAGAAAACAGTCAACAAAATGATTGGTCCGCACCCTAGCCGCGTCGTGCCAAGGGCGCGGATCGATTCTATTTTTCATAAATTTTGAAAAATTAAATTTTGATACGGTGACTCTTAAATTGGGATTATACCCATTTTCACTCAAATTTTCCCCTTGATCACGAATATGAAGTCAGATTTTCAATATCCCACACTAATTTTGAGATATATGAAAATTACGATTTTGGGCATTTTCGAGACACTTTTTTGGCACTTTTTGGGGTCATTTTAGAACAAGAAAAAATTCCCAAATCGGAACAAAGAGTTCCTCTTTCTTCAAGAAAACAAAAAAAGGGGTACCTTTTGAGAATTACCATCCAGGAACAATTTGAGCAAAACATACCCAGATGAACTGAACCAATGGAAGAAAATCTTTTGAATCGACCTTCAATTTTAAGCAAAACCAAGATTATACAAAAAATTTGAAGAGATGATGTTAGGGAGGCATACCTTGAATAGAGAAAGAACAAGTTTTTCGGTGAGCAAAAGAAGTGAAATCAAAAGGTGGAAGATTGAAAATAAAGAGTAGATTTGGAAGAAGAAAAGAGAGAGTACAAGTTGATGTATTCATTACAGTAGTTAGACCAAGGGATGAAACGGGCATGTTGAAACAGATCATTTCTAATATTAAGGGAAAAAAGATGTATATAATAGAAATAATGGAGGATGATAGTTAGAGAAGGCTCATCTAAGTAGGTTGTACATTTGATGATTTAATGTTTTATGTAGATAAAATCTTATATGTTGGTCATACTTTTTCTGTTCATTTTTAGTTTTCACGTGAAATTATCGAGAGTCAGTTTGACTAATTTTTAAAGATAAATTAGATTATATTAATTTTTATATTTTGAAATAAAAACTTAGATTTTAAAAAATTGTGGGAAAATATGGAATTTATTTCGAATTAATAGATGAAAAAATATTTTAAAATATTAATCAAAGTTCATATTGTTTGACTCTCAAAAATGAAATTATGACAACTTAAAATGAATGTAGGAAGTAATAAATAAAGATGGATTTAAAAATTAAAATTTATAAATTTCTATACTATTTATAAACTAATATATAGTAATAACTGAGTTTACAATTAAATTTATAATTATTTAATAAAGTTTGAGTAAAGGGTACATAGCTAAGGATCCACCATTTGATAATGTATATATATTGATAAAGTTGATTTTTCATGAGGTCTAACTCATGTGATCGTAAATCTCATGCGCCAAAATAATTGGCACGCACCAAATCAATTGGCACACAAATAAAGTCGGGAGAGAAAGTAATAAAATATGTGGAGTACAAATTTTGAATTTTTTTTTCATTTCATTTTTTTAAGGTTGGAGCCAATTTTTTGACATCTTTTGAAAGTTTATCATTTTTCATTGTTTAATCATTCCAAAACTCTTAAATTCTTGTTAAGAGTGGAGGGTTGAAAGAGATTTTTTTTTTTTTTTGGGTGTGTTTGAGATATCTCTTTCTTTATTTATAATGTAACGATAATTGTTCTCTAGACATATAATTAGTTTGATTTGAAGCACGTTAATTTTGCATTCTTTCTTTTACATTTCCACCAACACACATGTCTTATCTACTGGCTTAATCTTTAGAACTTTCCTCCACCATTTGCATTAGAAATTGTGTACACTTAATGAAATAGTTTAACAATGAATTTCCACAGAAATTGCTTATTTCAACAGAAATTTTTTTCCATTCCTCTGTAAATACTTCCATGAAAAGTCTGTATTA
Organism: Solanum ossicruentum; assembly: GCA_025774065.1. NCBI lineage: Eukaryota > Viridiplantae > Streptophyta > Magnoliopsida > Solanales > Solanaceae > Solanum > Solanum ossicruentum. The sequence goes on from JAOTQR010083468.1 coordinate 10,556, forward strand.
ATGCTAAAGAAGTATCTTTCTTCCAATATCAACTTTAATCGAGTAGTATTATAAACCGTAAATTTTTCATCAATTATTTTGTTTGTCCATGATTAGAAAATATTCTTGATACAATAAAAGTTTGAATTGACAATTATTGTAGATCATTACCTGAATATTGTATTACAACACAATAACAATCCAATAATTTCATATCATGGTTTATAACTTGCCTTCATCTAAGTGCCTTTACCTTCTAACTTGTTATTTAGACAGAGGACATAGTTAACTATACATTTAATTAACGATATCAAAATTTTATTTTTCATTAATGATATTTGTTTTCAAATACATATACTATATGATTTGACATTCATGTGCAACACATGTACCATAAAACTAGTGTTGATAAAGACTTCAACACTCCCTCTTAATGTGCATATTTATTGATGTTAAAAGTTATTATTGTTATAGTAATATGATGCAAGCCTGACAAGTGTGCCAATCCCATTCATCGATTTAATAGGGCAGACGTGCCACTTTTATTCATATATAAAACTAGCAGATGTGCCACTCTGGTTTGGACAGGCATTGCCACTCTGATTCATAATTAATATATATACAAAATAGGGTGAAAAAATTAAATTCAACCTGTTGAAGTTTTGACGGTTTAATAATTTATCCATTTATTAGCCTAATTCATCCCAACTCAACTCATTTCAACCCATTTAAAATTTAGTTGATATTCAACACGAATTAACCCTAGAGAGATCTTGCCAATAATTTTTAAAACACTTTTTATTTTATTTTATATGTTTTATATAGCCAGAACAAAGAAAAATATAATTTAATTAAGTACTAAAATATTGAAAATGAACAAATAAAGTAACTAAAACTTAGTCAAAATTGAATCGGGTTGGGTCTTAACCCGCTATATAACCCATTATTCAATCCGTTTTGACTCAACTCATTTTGATCCAAACACATTTGGGTTGGGTTAGATTTTGACGTGTTTGTTGTCTTGACCCATTTTGACATATTCAAATTTGACTCAATCCACCCAATTATCACCCCTAATACAAAAAAGGAACAACTACATGAAATAGCAAACGTTGATACTTATTTAGAGTGTTTAGCTATAGTTTAAAATATTTATCATACCTGAATATACTTTATATTAAATAACAAATTTTCAGTTTACACATAAGATACTTTAATTAATGGAGCAATAAACTGACTTTCTTTTTTTTTTTTCTCTCTATTCTTCCTTTTATACTCTTTCTCTCTCAAAACCCCTAGATAAATTAGTTTTGTCTCAATTTATTTGCAGACTACTATCAATTATATGTTATGCTTTTAAATTACTGCAAGTACATATCAATATTAGTCACCTTTTTAAAAATGTATTTATATAAGTGTATTAAGAGTAAGAGGCAAAATATATTAAGTGAAAAAAATAGTCAAAATCTTTTAAAATAGAGAAAAGTTAATAATATTGTTTTTAATAACAATCCAGCAAGAACCAGAGAAAAGGCTATATTTTTGTATTCACTTTCTACAATTATTTTTTTGATATAGTTGAATTTTTGAATATTTAGTGTGTTGTATCAATCCATAGCCATAATTATGTAGTATACTTATATTCAAATATCAACACTAGTTTGGAATTATCAATTATTGAATACATACATACATATATATATACACACACACAATTGAGTGAAGCAACTCATTATTTATTGTATACATACTGTAAAAATAGTTGTGTTCATTGTATTCAATCAACATATGCATAAACGTCGAGGCTATATTCATAAGGTATAATTATTGTATTTCTTGTATGTTTATTCACTTTATTTGTGTTTGGTGTATTTTTTAATTTTTCCATTTGTTAAATATTTGTATCAATTCTGACGAAGAACAATGGAGAAAATTGAAGAACTGAATTGTATCTCATTTTTTGATACTATTTTTAAATAGTAATTTAATAATTAAAAATTTATAATTTTAATACAAATAATTTAAGGAATTTCCATTAAAAAGTAGAAAGTATCTTATTTAGAGTACTAGAATTATTGTATAATAATATATATTAAAATAAAAAGACACACCTTTTATACAATAGTTAGGTAGCCACCTAAATTACTTTTTAAGCATGTTTAAAGTTGATGTATTCAATAATACCCGTTCACACTTCACAATAGTCATTTGCAATCATCCTTTCACCACATATATCTTGTTTATGCAGTCAGCTTCAATTTACAAGAATCAACATTTCAAACTTCTTTATCAATCATTCCAATTACATTTGCAGGGAAAAAATCCACGCATGTTTAAAAATATGTAAATCAGTCATTGACCAATGAAATAGAGACACATATATAGTATCACGAGACAACTTTCAGTGCAACACTTTAATAAAATCGATTTTACTTAACCAAGTTTGGTTGGCTTAGTGGTTAGCTCACTAGGTCGTTTAAACAAGTGTCGGGGGTTCGATCCCCATCATGTGCATGTAACAATCAATTGGCCAATGGCAAATCCTTAATGGAGCTCAAATCCATAGAGGATTAGTCTTTGATCTGTCGGGTTGGGGGATACCTTGAGAAACAAAAAAAGAAAGAATTTTATTTGATTTTTATTTGGTTTTAGTTTTTTAAAAATCGAATTACTTGTTTTGGATGTGAATTTGTTCGAAAAATTGAAGAAATAATCAAATCAAGACGGTAAATGATATACATACATATATAGATATATATATATATATATTTAAAATCTAATTAACTATTTAAATAAATAATAAAAAATAGTTTAAATCTTTATATAATATTTTATACGAAATCGTAAATAGACATCCCAAGCTAATGTCTTTTAAAATTTTTTGTCCCCTCATTCTATTTAATTTTTGTAGTCTTTTGATTTGAAGCCGGTGAAATTTGAGAGGACCATAAGTAATGTTGTGGAATTTGAGAAGACAACCATTAATATCTAATACAACGTCTAGAATATTTAGAATTATGATATCTTTGACTTTCTTCCGGATCAAATGATACAAATATGAAACTTCATTATATTTATTATTAGAATTTTTTAGATTATATGTGATAGTAATTAGGATTTTTGAACGTTATGCTATTCTCATGAACACCAAACATACATTAAAGGCAGTAGAGTCATGACTGGTCTTCTTAAAGGCTATACATTCATGAATGGTCTCCTTCTCATTTATTTCTTATAATAGTTACGAAAGCCCAAGTAAGCACGGGTCCGATAAAAATTATTTTGTGTATTTTACACAAATTTCATACTTTTTAGAGATAATTTCAATTAATATTAACTTTTTTTTTTCAAAATTACCAAAAATTCTTTCTTTTTGATTAAAAAAATGAAATTAGTGATACATGTCGAAAATGTAGGAGCACTAAGAGATTTTAATTATATTAAATAGAGAAGTAGGGATTGAAATTTTTAAATATTGCACTTTTATATCATTTAGGGATTTTTGTAATTTTTTAAAAGAGTAGAGATTATATGAAATTATGTAAATATAAGTTGTGTATTTTTAATTTTTAGAATTATATTTTTTGGCCCCTATTTATGTGACACACACACATACATACACACACCCACATATATATATATTAAAAGAACTCTAAGCCCTTAATCACCGAGACCTATAGAACATTTTATTTGTTATTTATTTTGTTCTAATTTATGTTGCACATATAAAATTTCGAGAGTAGATCAAAATTTTATTTATTAATATACGTAAGCTTCTTGGTTTAATTATACTATTAATGTGACACCCCATGACTCTATTCGCACATGTACCTCTGTTTCGAGCCTCACTCTTACATGTGGAAGTGTATTATGGTCATAAGAAACCTCTAGCACTTAGTCGAGCTCAAAATTTTCCTATAAATTGAGTTTCTAGCCTTAGATTATGCTAGAGACAACTTTAAATAATCATAACTCTTAGCATACAAAGAACTAGATGTCTCATGACATACCATATGAAAGCCCTTTAAATCAACTTTCAAATGCAACTGATTTCACCTCATTTGGAGTTCGGAGTCAAAAGTTATGGTCATTTTACTGGATACTGCAAGATGCAGGTGCATCTACGTAACCTCTTTACAAGCCGTAAATCAAAGTACGACCCACCTACTAATTCATGGTAAAAGTCTTGAAACTCCACATTTTTGGCCCCAGACATTATGGACCCATCCACGGGTCGTATAACACTCTACGGGCCATAGAATGGGCTCGCAAAAGTGATCTTAAGACCCCGAAATTTGTCCAAAAGTTTATGGAAGGGTCCCTACAGGTCGTACAGGGTCTCGTAGATGACCTGATCAGGGATTTTAAAGAGGTATATTTTCATCTTCGCTCATTTTCTAAGCCTAAACTTGTCAGTTTTCACCTAATTAAAACCCTAAAACGTGATTTTTAATATTATCAACGTTCAAACATTCTCAAAGACACAAAACGTAGTTTCAAAAGGGCAAAAGCTAGGGCTTTCAAGAACCTTCTTCAATTCCTTCAAGAAACTAATTCCCCAAGTATGTAAGGCCCTCCAAAAGTTATTGTACTATTGTTCTACTATTTTTCACCACCAATTTCTACCTAAGATCATATCTATAACTTGAGATCAAAATTTCCTTCGTTACTAGTTAAATTCATTGAAAAACTTGTTCATGTATTTTTTTTTCTTGGTAAAAGTCACGGTCTTTACTGATGTCACTACTAAGTTAAGACATTAATTCTAGGTTTCATGGTTAAGGTTGCATGTATAAGAACCCTAGATATTTCAAGAAAACCATTATGTTTACAGTTTTGAGATGAGTTTAAGAAGTACTTAAAGCATCTATATTTATAAGATAGGTGAGTCAATAAATTATGTTTTGAGACACTATCGTTGATACAAGTTCATTCAAAGAGAAGAGATAAAGTTGAGAAAAGTTTCAGAAAAGCTAAAGTTGGACTAAGTCCCAAAAGATTAAAAAGGCATTTTAAGAACTCCTCTTAATGTTATGAGAACTATAAAAGTTATTTTGGGAGTAGTATTAAGCACCGATATGAGAGAAAGTAATAATAACTTGAACTCAAAAACTACATAGCCGGTGTAGGATAGTATTGTACCAAGAGTACAACTCCTCACTTACCACTGAGATGTCCCAATTTTGGGATGGATCCACCCCCTAGTTTTTGTCCCTTACTCTGGCAAAGTATTGGATAGCTCTAGCAGCGTGGGCAAGACGTTATATAATCACGAAGCTAATAATGATGACTGTCAGTTAGCAAAACTCCCAAAGTTAAAATAAACTAGTTTCTATATACAAAGTTTCAACAGATGTTTTTCCTTTCAGCATGCACCTTAACTATTACTTATGATATCCTATTTGGAACATGTTTTAATAACTTTGAGCATAGTGCTTTATCCTAAGTTCTTGATTTTGGCTATTTTACATACCATACATTTCACGTACTGACATCCTTTGGACCTGCATTGTTTTATGTTGCAAATATTTTGAACACTCAATATACGCCTCTATTTCGAGGTCAAAGTGATCGTCAATAGTAAAAAATATATCTCATTGCATTTGCTTGAACTCGAGAAACACTTTCCTAATCTGGCTTCTAAAGCTATTTTTAGGTGCCCTCTCGACCTTTCCACTGATATTCTAATATGATCCTCCAATTCTATGGTTCTCCCTAGCTACGAGGCCTCACATAAGTAGAGTTCGGTATTCCTTTGTCGATGGCTGACCCAGCACTTTCCTTTCACTGGTCGGTAAGTGCATCCTATTCCTATTAAGCGGAGAGGCATTTGCTAAATAAAAAGGTGGTTGGATAGGTCAGATACGAGGGAAAGAGCTATAAAAGAGAGATCAGATGCCCTTTCTGATGCAGTTCACGATGCAGAGCTGCCAACTAGCTAAGCTAGGTAGTTTGTTGTTAGAATATCTATCCTAGTAGGATCTAAAGCTATGGCAATAGGGGCATGATTTGGTAATATGCCAATTTGACCACTATTAGTAGATAAAACAGTTTCTTCCACTTCTGAATCCCAAACAATTCGATTAGGGGTAAGTACACTAAAATTTAAGGTCATTTCTTCAAATTGCTCTCCATTTCCAAGTTCATAGCCTTTGCGGTAGCTTCATCGATAGTACATACCAAATAAAAGGCCTGATGGAACATGCAAAGTAGATCGTGCACCTGTCGTGACCCATTAGTCCTAAGCAATGTCTTGCGCGAAGCGACCCACATAGAACAAGCCCCCCTTTATGTTAGGGGAGAACTAAAATGCAACATTCGATTTCTAAAAAGGATTACTAATCCTTAACGTTTTGAGGAATCCTTCGTCAGTGATTGTGAATGACTGATTTTCGCAATCTACCTAACCAAGGTTAGGGTAGAATCCCATGGGAATATGGAGCTTTGGCACTTTGATTCACCAACAATCAATTCAAATATTAAATAACTCAATTCTCAAGGAAGGGGGGGCTGTTTGCAATGATTGATAGAAAATTGAACTAAGCTAATAAAATGGAGAGACAAACAAATTGGAGAGCAATTTGGAAAATTGTGTTTCCCATGTTTCACTAACTTAAACAACTCTGATAACACAACCTCAATTAAGAAACTGCATGCAGGATGGTAATTTAGGTTCTTCCAGCCCTCTTATGAAGGTGAAGGTCGAATTTCACTATGACACTTGGTCAGCTACCATAGTGTGCGTAACCAACCATTATCGATTGTCCCAGTCAACCTCTCCTTGGCTGGGTTTGGTTGATTAAACGAGAAGACATAAACCGAATTCTGTTACCCATTTTCTTTTCCTATTCATCACTACCTGTATCGGGATCATGATACTAGGCGGGGTTTACTGTTGGCCACCACTAGAAACTATGAAAAATGAAGAATAATGGATAATACATGCAAATGCCCAACTCAATAAGTGCAAATAATCTAGGTTTTGTAAGTTAGCTACACATGGTTCCCACAACCCCAAGTTGTGAGTTTAGCTACTAATAATTTGGGTAAGAAAACAAACAATGAATAATGAAAACATAGTTGATAGCTTACCTAAGAAGATTGAAGAATAATAAAACCACATTTGTATTTAGAATCACAAGCTTGAATAATGTAATTAATCCACAAGTGAATCTAATCTCCAAATTTGAGTCTCCAAAGAAAATTCTAAAAATCTACTCACAACTTTCTCTCTAAAACTTTCTACAAAACTCAAGAAGTATGAAAAACTTTGTAAAACTGTGAAAATTTCTATTAAAACCCTAAAATATACTATTTATATTATTTACAAATAAGTCCCAAAATTAAATAAAAAATACTAGTCGGCGTCTGCTATGGCTCACAGTCATGACTTGTAGTGTGCCCTACAAGTCGTAGTTGGACTTTCGTGGTCAACACTTTGCATTGTGGACTTCACTACTATGATACAACTCTACAAGTTGTAGTCTGATTTATGACTCGTAGTGCCTTCTTGTAGTCCGCACATGGATTTCTTGGTACAATTTTGATCAACACTGTAATTTGCTACGAGGCCACCCTTTACGAGTCGTAGAAGGGACTACGACTTGTATCTAGGGCTCGTAGAGCTGAACTACACATTTTCAGACTTCACTTTTTGAACACTGTGAGTTCATACAAGACAACATCTATGACTCATAGTTTGGGCTACGAATCATAATGGAGCCCGTATATCCTGAAAATTAGCAAAAGCCAATCTATATATTCAGCAAAAATAAACACAAAAACACATAAAAACTATAAAAGTCTCATAGAGAACACACAAAATCCAGGTTGTAGACATCAAATGTGTTGTATTTTGACAGCACATCAACACCGTCAACTTAGAATTGTTTCTTGTCCTCAAGCGATGACTCAATCTAGATAGATAATAAAGCAACACACAACAATTAACCCAATGACATATACCATACTCAAATTCAACTCAGGTACCCAGAACAAATTTTCCAAAACAAGATCATGCAACTAATTAGCAAACCACAACATATTGATATATTTGACAATTCAACTATGATAAGTTAAGAAATATCACACTCAATGAACAAGTCAAATGTTGACCATGCAATGCAAATGCCATCATTGAAAAAAAGTTCCTTTTAACACTCAATAATGCTTCAAAAGTTGTTCATGGGACAGTGCAAGCATACTCACTATCACAAATGATATTTATGCATGATGAACAATACTATAGGCTGGTCCACATACTTATAACCCCGACTGTTGACTAATTGAGTTAGAATCACTTTAGGACTTCATAAGCTTGTAACATAGGATCATGGGGCTTTGGTATAATATTTTTGATAATTAGTGACTAAGGGCCAACCTTGAACCACGCTTTTAAACATTTTCACCTCACAACTCAACCATTTTCAACTTATTCTCCCTTCTTTTTCATTTTCAAGCTTTTCTGGGTATTTTCTCTTCATTTATCAGCTTCTGCCTTATTTTCAAACTCATTTTGCTCTTTCAACTCAGTCTAAGTCATCTTTTCTCTTTTTTTTACCCGGTTCATGACTTTCTATTTTTTCTTTTATTCCTAACTCACCACCTTATTTTGCTATTATACCACAAGATAGGCCCCCTTCAACTTAGATTTTTAGCCTGGGGTGAAGTGCACAATATCTAATCCCCAAACTAGGGCCACTTTTGGTAGCCACCCTCAACTTAGGCTTTTTGCCTAAGTCAAGGCTCACAATGCACAAGGATAGACTAGGGCCAATATCAAGGTATTTCACTTAGATAAGGTTAGACTAATTAGGTGTTAAGAAAGAAAAGGGTACATATAAGGCTCAAATATTTGGAAAAAGGGATAAACTCTTTCAATTAGTTGGTCAATTAGGCAAAAGTGGACTAAATCAAAGAACAAGAGCCTAAGATCCCTTACTGATCCATATACTTTGCAGTCCAACTTAAATTAATAGGGCAAGTTATAAATCAGTATATAATGCATGAATACAACAAAATTAACTCACAAGCACATGATATTGCACAAATAGACAACAAATATTCACATATCATGCTTCAAGTATCAACTTGCCTTCACTTAATCAGAACAAACATTGCTAAATCATTCAAACATGCATGATTGCAATATAACTACTTATCAACAAAATCTTGATGGATACTAATTTTTCAAAATATTTCATAAAACATCAAAACAAGATACATGACATAAGTTTAACATCCATATATTTTAAATATTATCTAAAGCTCCTAAACATGCCGGTTCAATAGAAAGTAAAATATCTATGAGGAAAAAGAACACATGCATGAAAACCTCGAGATAAAAATTTGGGGTAGCTATGGACTAATAGCTACTAAGACTTTACCCTAGTCTATAGCCACCCACACCCCACCGAAAAGAATGTACGTTGTCCTCAATGTACAATACAAAATCAAAATAAGCACAAGGGGTCAAAAACAAACATATCGTGGTGCCTAAGCACAAGTCTCGAGCTACCTATGATCACCTCCCTCCGAAGGGGTAGTACCTCTCTGTGCTGCAGCCACTCTGGATGAGCCAATATCCAACAATATATCCCTCTCCTGGGCTTTTCTCTGCTCTTCATCTTCTCTCGATTCCCTCAAGACAAGCTCTATTGCATCCTCATCTACTTCTTCACCAACCGTGAAGATATGCTGGTGCACCTACCACTCCTATACATCATCATCCTTAATGGGTCTCTTTCTGGGAACATATGGTCGGTGATCCTCCGAATCAAAAAGATCAAATAGTGGCTCCTCTAATGGTGTAGGCTCAGATACTATAATCGGGGTCGCTAATGATGAAGTCAAGTTATCTTTAAACTTCTTTAACTCCTCATTAAAGTTTGACAAGTCTGCTGGTCGGGCCTTGGCTAGTCTCTTCTATACCCACTCCTCAAAGGCATTAATGTGGACATCCACCGTAGAAATACGCTAGCCAACCGTGAAAGTGGTAAATGCCTTGCATCGAGCCTCCAACTCTTTAATGGTCTACTGGACCCATGACCTAATCTGCATCATAAATTGAGACATTTGAGCCTAGGTCCATGATAATCTCTGCGCCACGACTTAAAAAGCAATACCAGACATAATAGGTATGGTCGCAAAAGGAATCTCTGATGTAGAAGCCTCTGGTGTAGGTTAGCTTTGGTGGGACCTCTCTTAATATCGACTTCCTTAGGCTGCTGTGGTCCCTCATCAGTAGTAGGAGCTAGAGTAGTAGTGGCGGCAATTGCCGAACCCACAATCAGTGGCTCTGGCATGAATGGGTTGGGCATGGGAGGAGGCTATGCTCGCTGAAGTGCCATGGGGTTCTTATCAGCCATTATCAGGTTGGAATCAATAGTGTGGAAGGCAACAACTAAAGAATTGATCGGAAGTGATACCTCCACTTTTGCTGCTAGGCAGAGTCTACAGATCATAATTGGGAACGACATGCATGCGCTCCTCCTAAGTGCCGACTTATATATTTGCTCATCTATGAGTCATGCACAATCAATATCATAGCTTAGCTACCAAAACCCCTCCTTAGATGTAAGCATATTATCTTTAAAAGTCGATCGGATACGAGATCTGACAGTAGCCCACCAAAACTTGGCGGGGAAGGAGAGGGAAGACTTCACAATTGGCTTTAAATGCGTCATGGCACATGTAGGCTCTGGACCACGCTTGACAATATGGCTGGTAACCCATCTCAGCAATTGTGTCCATTGTACCATACGTTTGGCAATCATAGCTTACCTAATTTTTCTCACTAGATGATCAAACTTAGTGTAGAACGTGGTGCTCGGTGCGTGAGACCAAACTGTACATGACGGATCATCTCCTCCGACATGTCGACCAGCCAGCCTCTCACCAACACCTCTCACAATCTAGGCTACTTAAGAGGTTTCTTCCCCTTAGGAAGATCTAGAAGTATGGTGGCTGCATATGCTGCATAAAATTCTTGCACCATGGCAGGAGAGTAATGATCCATCTTCGCTGTCAACTACTCGAGCCCATGTCATGCTATAGTGTCCTCAACTTCGGGGACATGGCTCAATCCTGTATCAATCAACCAAGGCTCCTCGTAAAACAACCGCACTTTCCCTGCCCTTTTGCTATAAGCCATCATTATAGATGGCCTCCATGCCCTTGACACCCCATTTATGAGTCACAGGATTCAGTGTGGATGAAGTGGATGAGGACTGTATATCTTCCCTGACCTAGGAGGCCTCTTGGGAACATACTTCGTATGTGAAGGAGTCATTTGCGTTGCAGACTTTGATCAGACCCCTCACCATTGTCCTCCTCCTCAGACTAGGAGGGACTATCTTCTTTAGCCTGAGTCTGAGAAGCTCGTACAACAATTTACCTTTTCTATTGCACCTATGCCTCTAGGTCAAGATAGACATCGTGGACTTTATTTGACCTAGTCAGCTGGGATTGATTGTGTTCAGTGTCCAAATCTTGCCAATAAGTCTCGTTTTAAGAGATTTTATTGTTGAATGTCTACTCTTAGGGGTGATGATATCTAAAAATGAATACAAACAACCCATAATCAGCCTAAACACTCAACAAAAGAAAAGTAAAAACAAAAGATAAACAAAAGAAAAAAATATATATGGATCAGTTGCAGGTGGCAGGTACAAGAGTCAGGTACAACTCGTAGTTGGGACTACGAGTCGTAGATTAGTCTCGTACAATGTTCCATGATACAAAATTAACATAGGAACAAGTCCACGAGACACAACTGTGATTCGTAGGGGGTTCTACAACTCGTACGTTGGTTTCATATGGTGAGTACTCATGAAGTTTAGGCCACTGTTACTTTCTATGAGAGGTAACTATGACTCGTAGACCCATTTACGAGTCGTAGGAGACTCTCGTAGCAGAAAGCAACAGGTACCTAAAGTACCTTAACTCACCACACGGACCTCAAGAACAATTCAAAAATAATCCTAGCAACATCGAAGTAATATCATTTGATTCACAAGCCAAGCACAAGACACTCCAAACCCTCAACATGGTATCACAATAAAAACCTACTCCAACAATTAGGATATATCGATCTCTACACATTCAAGTCCATTTCCCCCCAACTCATTCATACATGTACTCATATAACTATCCCTAAATCACACAAAACAATCATTCAAATGCATGCATAATGATTTAGGGAAACAGTTCACAAGTGTACCAAGAATTCATCAACTAAATATTTCCACAACATTACCCTAATCAACACATTATCATGCGACCATGGCTTTCCAAATCAACAAACATTCACAACCCAATACTACTCAATCGATTAACAACAACCAATATCGGATCATCACCCGATTATGACAACAAAGGCAAATGCTTCAACTAAGGATTAACATAATTCATTTTGATCAAAACAACCCTAATTCATTCTCAATGCCATCACACACAAGAATGGTATGAATTGGTGCAAACTTCAATCCCCATACTCATTTAATCCATCCAAAGTAAAGTAAATTTTTAGAATAAAGTAAACCAAGGAACATACCATATGTGGGTGAACTAAATCAAGCAAAATGAGAAGGTTGAGGCCAAAACCCTAGTCTCTAGAAAACTGGCTAGAAGTGGGATGGGGATGCCATAAAATTGGTCAGGAAAGATTGGTAAGAAGGATTAGGGGTAATTTTTCTCTGATTAAGGTTAAAATTGGGGTCAAAATGATTTTGATCCCTATTTGAAACTTACCAAGTCGCAGTTAAAATTCTACAGGTCGGGTCTACGAAACCCTGACTACGAGTCATAGCTCGAGCTACGGCTCATAGGTATTGGTCTCGTAGACCATTCAACACTTAGAAAAATATTCAAAAATATACTTGGGCACTACAAACCCTATATACGACTCATAAAGTTGGCTTGTAGCTGTAGTACCAACATTACTTAGTCAGTGTTAGCCTCTATGAGGTAGGACTACTAGTCGTAATGTGCAATACGACTCGCAGGCCTAGTCGTAGAGATTGCTTCAGTTGTAAATCTCAGCAATTTTATCATTTTTGTTCAACGCCTACAAATTCTCATCAAAACACACCATTATCCAAAAATACAATCGATCCAATGTCTAAAAACTACAATCAACACAATAAAAATACTACTTAAGCATCCACAAAATGAAAATGAACTTAAAAATAAGCAAACCATCAAAATCTCTTATGTTGTCTCCAAAGTAGCACCTGATTTAATATCAAGGAACAACTTAGTCAAATTGAGTCATCAAGATTCCTCAACAACCCATACTTCACTTTTAAGTTCATCGGGGTGCTTCATAGACTAGTGAATGTCAAAAACCACTTCTACACCATTTACCCTAAACCTGAGTTGACTGGAGTCCATATCCACCAAGACTCTCTATGTGGCTAAGAATGGTCTTCCCAGAATAATAAGAACTTCAAAATCAACCTCACAATCAAGAATTACAAAATCCACTAGGAATATGAACTTATACACTTTCACTAATACAACATAAAGTACTCTCTCTGTTTTATTGATTGTCATATCCGCCATCAATAACCTTATTCTCGTAGGAGTAGGGGAACCCAAACCAAGCTTTTTAAACAATATAGGAGGCATCAAATTGATACTTTCTCTCAAATCACACAATGCTCTTGCAAACTCAACATCATGGTGGTATAAGGGATGGTAAATGCACTGGGATCTTCCATCTTTTGGACTAAAGATTTGGTGGTAATGGCACTATAATGTTGAAGCTCTTGCAAAAGCTCTTAGCTCACCATGCACTTTTTCATCACCAAATCCTTCATATATTTAGCATACCCAGACATTTTCTCCAATGCTTCAATTAGGGGAATGTTGATGGACAATTGTTTCAACATAGAGAGGAAGTGTTTGAAGTTACCGTCTTCTTCCTTTTATTTGAGCCTCTGGGGAAAAGAAGGAGGAGGTCTTGGGATAGTCTTATTCTTTTTTGGCCCCTTCGCTACTTCATCGCTTACCCCATCATTGGTCGAACCTTCTTCCTCAACCTCAACTTTGTCATCAATACTCTTTTCACGAACCTCATCAACAGCCACCGGCAATGGAGGATCCATGGTACTCTTTTCACTCCTTTTCATAACTACCATACAATGTCCTTCATTCTTAGGATTTTGAACCGTATTGCTCACCAAAGTACCTTTCTAGCGTTGATTCAACTGAATAGACACTTGATCGAATTGTTGTTCTAGTTGCTAGATAGCCACCAAATGAGATTCTATCTTTTGGTTTAAACTTAAGATATCAGACTTTATTCCCTTTAGAGTCTCATCTTGGTTTTCTGCTTTTTTAAACAACCTATCAAACATCTTTTCTTTCCTTGAATTGCTAGAACCTGCCTCACGGTTACAAGAAGGCACATAAGGATCATTCCTATATCCATCTCTTTGACCCTACTCAGCTTTAGGAACCCTATCTCTCACAACGATTTCTGAAACCTTAACGCGATAGTTGGGGTTGGACCCTTGGGCGTTGTTCTGAAAACCCACAGCTTGATCTCTAACAAAGCAAGAATCCTCATCATAATAGTGTTCCTCAGACATAGGCACTCTAGGACGTTAGTAGGCTACCACAAAAACTCTCTCAAGATTTTGCTTAACCACCAAGTCCATACTCATGCAGAGATGAGCTAGTTGTTGCATGATCTCCTCATTGATTCTAGCTTGCTTTGAACTTAACATTCACCATACATGAGCTCCTTGTAGAAGCTCTTGCCTTTTCCCGCATGCTTTGTTGGTCTTGACTACTTGCTCTATCCTCTCTGCTATTCGTGTGAACGGTTGATCTAAGAACATGCCTCCCATGATGGTATCGGCACAAGCTTGATTATTCTCATCAGGAGCTCAATAGAAAATCTCCACTGAGGCATCATCCACGATCTTATAGTCTAAAACACTTCTCAAGCACTTGGTAAACCTCTCCCACGCTGTGTAATTGAATCATCTGGCAATTGCTCAAAGTTATTGATTTGATCCTTCAATTTAAGCTTCTTTGACTTTAGAAAGTATCTCTCCAAGAAGGCTCTTTACAATTCTGCCTAACTAGTGATTGAGCTCCATGGGAGTTCTGATAGCCAAATTGCTGCATTACGGGTAAGAAATAGAGGGAACGCACATAACCCAACAACATCCATAGAAAGTTTTTGTGTATCCATCACATTCTTACGCACAATAGCCATATTGTACAGATGGCTATGAGGATCCTCAGAAGGTAACCCCATAAACAAACCATGGTTCTGAAGCATTTAGAGTAATTCACTTGACATTATAAACTTAGTGTCGGCCAATAATGACAGCAATACTATAGCTTCTGTAATATCCATGGCCATGGGATTCAACCTATATTGGTTCCATCCATAGGCATTCTCATTGATATCCCTGAGTTGTGGCCTATTTTCCCTTTGTGGTGGATTCTCTTCTCTACCAACTTCATCATCATTTTGCTCCATGGCTTCATCAACTGCAATATTCACATTTTCTAGGGACGTTCTCTTTGAAACACGTTTGATCTCTAAGTTGATTGGAGCTAAGGGTCCGCCTTGGCTCCTTGTATTGAACATACACCTAGTATACCCTACAAAAGAAACTAAAAAACCAAAAATTATAAACAAAAGAAAAATATAGGAGAATTAAGAAATTAACACTTGAATTAAACTACTAGTGAAACCAAATCAAAGCATCATTGTATTCCCCAATAACAATGCCGTTTTTCTTATTGAACGCTCAAGATACGCCTCTATTTCAAGGTCAAAGTGACCGTCAATGGTAAAATCCTAACCAAGGTTAGGGTCAAATCCCAAGAGAATATGGGGCTTTGTTATTTTGATTCACTAACAATCAATTCAAATATGAAATAAATCAATTCTCAAGGAAGGGGGTTTTCAATGATTGGTCAAATATTATACTAAATTAATAAAACAGAGAGACAATCAAATTAGAGAGGAACTTGGGAAATTGTGTTCCCCATGAAT
This sequence comes from Solanum ossicruentum, assembly GCA_025774065.1. Classification (NCBI taxonomy): domain Eukaryota; kingdom Viridiplantae; phylum Streptophyta; class Magnoliopsida; order Solanales; family Solanaceae; genus Solanum; species Solanum ossicruentum. The sequence goes on from JAOTQR010083468.1 coordinate 26,556, forward strand.
TCACTAACTTTAACACATCGTATAACACAACCTCAATTGGGACATTGCATGCAGAACAATAATTAAGGTTCTTCCAGCCCTCTTCTGAAAGTGAAGGTCGAATTTCACTATAGTACTTGGCCGGCTACCATAATGTGCCAAACTAACCATTACCCATTGTCCCAGTCAACCTCACCTTGACTGAGTTTGGTTGATTAGAAGAGAAGACATCAGTCAAATTCTGTTATCCATTTCCTTTTCCTATTCACACTACCTAGTTAGGATCATGACATTAGGCAAGGTTTAATGTTGACCACCATTAAACAACATGCAAAATGAATGAAAGTGGATAATACATTCAAATACCCAACTTAAGAAATGCAAATAAACTAGGTTTTCTAAATTAGCTACAAATGGTTCTCACAAATCCAAGTTATGGGCTTAGCTACTCATGACTTGGGAAAGAAAACAAATAATTAATAAAGAAAATATAGTTGATAGCTTACCCAAGAAGAATGAAGAACAATAAAACCTCCTTTATATTTAGAATCACATGCTTGAATGATGAAATTAATGTACAAGTTAATCTAATCACCAAATTTGAGTCTCTAAAGAAAACCCTAAAAATGAACTCACCTCTTTCTCTCCAAAACTCTCTACAAAACTCAAGAAGTATGAAAAATAATGTAAAACTATGAAAAACTATGAAAACTCCTGCTAAAATCCTAAAATATACTATTTATAGTATTTACAAAAAAGTACCTAAATTAAATAAAAAATAGAGGATGGCGTCTATTATGGCTCGCAGTTACGACTTGTAGTGTGTCCTACGACTAGTAGTTGGGTTTTCATGGTCAACACTTTGCATTTTGGAATTCACTGCTATGATACATCTCTACGAATCGTAGTCTAGTTTACAACTCATAGTGCCTTCTTACAGTCCATACTTGGATTTCTTCATCCAATTTTGATCAACACTATGATTTGCTATGAGGCCACATTTTACGAGTCGTCGAAGGGACTACGACTTGTACCTGGGCTCATAGGGCTGAACTCAACATTTTAAATTTAACTTTTTTGAACACTATGAGTTCATATGAGACTGCCTCTTTAACTTGTAGTTTGGGCTACGTCTCGTAGTGGAGCCCGTATGTCATGAAAATCAGCAAAATCTTCAACTTTTCCCAAAATCAGACCAACCTATATTTTTTGCAAAAAAAAACACAAAAACATATATAAACCATAAAAGTTGCATTGAGAACACATAAAATCCATGTACTGTATTTTGACAGCACATCAAGACGCAGGTGATAGAGTTCCTCAGTAGACGCTCCATTGAGGATCAACTATTCATCTAGCCATTAGTGAGGCCTCTTATCAGTCAGAGGCTTTAGAGTCTCTTTCTATGTTTTCCTTTTAGCATTTATTTTCAGCAGTTCAGATTATTCCAGTTAGACGTTCCATAGACTTTATGTCAAGAGTTTCAAATCTTATTTTTCATTTATTTTTGAGACATTTCCGCTTTAGTTTATTCAGATACTTGTAGTATCTCTAGCTTATTATAATTTAGCCTTTCACTTATTATTTAAGTCTTTCGCAGAGTTAAGTAGCCAGGTCAAGTGGTTCGCTTGGGACCAAAATGGTTCTGGGTGCCGGCCATGCCCAAGGTGTGAACTAGGGGCGTGATAAAATTGGCATCAGAGCTAAGCGTTCAAGTGTCCTAGGAAGTCTATGGAACCATGTCTAGTAGAGACCATATTATTGGTGTGAAGTGCCCCACATCCATAATAGGGAGGCTATAGGGAGTTAGGAAATGCCACTATCAGTTGTTATACTCTCTTGTGTTTCAGATTTTACCTCGGTTAAGTCCTTTCTAATTCGTGCATTCACACCTTATTTTTCAGATCATGCCTCCACGTAGAGCCATTGGGCTAGCCAGGGGTAAAGGGTGCCCATCCAGGCAAAATGTAAACCAGCCTAATCCACTAATTCTTGAGGGACCTAGAGGTCCAGCTATGTTTGATGACCAGCCACCGTAAGTAGCCATCTCTAATGCTGAGCTGAGCTAGATCATCCAGACTTTGGTACACGCAGCCACTTCACAGGGAGGTCGACAGAGATATGGAAGGAATGGTGTTCAGATACCACCAGGGTTTGTGAATTTCTAAGGATGAACCCACTAGAGTTCATAGGGCTTAATATGAAGAAGGATCCTGAGAACTTCATTGAGGAGCTTAAGAAAGTATTTCAGATTATGCATGTGGGTGATGCTGAGTGGGTTGAGTTGGCTGCCTACCAACTTAAGGGAGTCGTTGGACTCTAGTTTGATTAGTGGAAGGGAGGTAGAGCAGAAAGGGCGCTAGCTTTGAGTTGGACAGTGTTCGTGTAGACTTTTCTGGGACAACACTTTCCTAGAGAGTTTAGGTAGGCTAAAGTGAGATAGTTTCTATCACGACCCCAACCTAGGGTCTAGGAGTGACATGGAGAATGGGAACCAAAAGGTCCCCAAACAAGCCTCAAAAGTATCCAATTCACATCATCGATTAGGATGCCCATATAAAAGTAAACATATAATTCTAAGGGACGGGTAAGTAGGACTCATGCTATGGGGATGTCTTAGGGAAAGGGTATACCATGAACTCCTGAGCATCCTCATCGGCCTTTCACCCATAAAATTCAAGAGGATTCATCTGGGTGAAATCCCTCAGCCTAGAAGCTGGAATGAGGTCCCATAGAAGGTTACCCTGCCTAGTCTTAGATGTTACCACCTTGGAAACCATAGAAAAGGCTGTACAGAATTTACCATTAGAGATAGGCTCATCCATAAGCCCTTGAGGTGCTTGACCCTCATTAGCTGGGGCTGGTCTTGGTAGGTGGGAACTTTCACAAGGAATATTCTAAAATGGAGTAACAATACAAACAAGATAAGGAAGCCAAACAAATACGATCCGTAGCATTACATAAGGCATGAAGAAGTGTGACAATTCCTAAAACGCCTTTGTAGCCTCCCATTCATAAGCATGGTGCATATCTTACCCATGAGTGAGATTCTACTTGACAGGGAATGTTGGACTCCGAGGATTATTTACAAACCTAGGGCTCTAATACCATCTCTATCACGACTGGACCTACGGTCTAGGAATGACATGGCGAATGGGAACCCTAAGGTCCCCAAACAAACCTCAAAGTATCCAATTCACATCATCGATTTCAAAGCGCATTCAAAAGAAAACACATAATTCTAAGGAACAGATAAGTAGGGCTAACACTATGGGGATGTCCTAGGGAAAGGGTATGACATGATATCACATAGCACATAGAACATAAATACAAAGGGGCAGGTAAATAGAACTCATGCTATGGGGGCAGTTCGGGACATAGGATCTTTCACATCATATCGTGTAGAGTGAAGCCACAAGACTTATAAAATTCTCATAGCAATATCCAATAGATAACCAGGCCATAGCATAATCTCCAATCATAACAATTAGCATAAAAACATAATCGAGTTTACAAGATGTCCAACAGTGCCTCTAATTATAAGACAGGTCTGGAGCCAAGATATGTCCTGGGCTTACCCTTAAAGTATGTAAGATAGATGAAAAGCACTCTAGGTAGAAAGATAGTGGATTGTCCTTGTAAGATATGACTCACCAAAATAAGTAAAATTGAGATTCAATATAGGCATCGTATGGTGGATGATCAAAACACTCGGTCCCTACATAGTGAGATCATGTAGGTAAAAATATGCGTTAGTACATTTGAATGTACTATATATGCAAGATGCAATGCATGTGACTTACTAAACTTGCACTTTAAATTTAGATGACAAGCGCACATAATATAGAACAAATCATATATCAAGAGAGTAATATACAATATGCCTTAAAACCAATGATGCATGAAATGCAATCATAATAAAGTGGGGATGTGTCCTCAACCGACAAGGGTATGACCAAGTTAGATATTACTTAGAATCCTGATGAATTCCCTCACATGTAAAGAGGTGGTCTACTTACCAATGGTAAACCATACTTCGCCTTATGGGAACAACACCTATTTATAATGAAATAACCCTCCTTACGTGAACTACACCCATTTCAGATAGGTTTTTCACATATAGCATATCGTATCACATTATACTTCACCTTACAGGAACAACATCCATTTCATATGAAGCAACCTTTCTTACGGGAACTACACCCATTTCAGATAGGATTCTTATAACCTATGTTAGCCACATAGTTCAAGGAAAGAGGGAGAGCCCTCAATCCATCTGTTAAGTCGTCATCCCATAGGAATACATATACCTATATATTTACATGGTTTCAAAAGAGGCAATAGTAATTTCCAAAACCATTTCGATGAATTCTTAGGTTTACAAACCAAACACCATTCATAATAATTCATACATAGGCTCAAATGCCAAAATTATAGTTCATAGTCATAATAATGATGCATAGGAATAACTCATTTACATATACGGAATAGTGCAAGCACCCAAAATGCTCAAAGATCCATAATCATTGACATGTATGTGATCACATTCTTGTCATAATCAATATCTTATCAAAATTATATCATAAAACATAATTGGGCTTAACCCACTTTAGAATTTCCATAAAATCTAATGTTCATGAATGCAAATGCCATGAATGATGTGAGAATAATATGGTTATTGAGATTCCATCTAAAATCAATAATATAATATGACATTCATGTGAAAACATAATTAAATCCACATTTAAAGTTATAATATAATCACCAATGCACAAACAAGCCTCGAAAAGGGACATGCATATTCATATCTTCATACATTCAATGTAAATCATCATATTATAGTTTAAATTATCTTAAAATCATTAAATAAACATAACCCATGCATTATGTAATTTAAGGAATGACCATATTTAAAACCCCAATTTAAAATAAGCTAGGAATTCATAAACAAATAATAAAAAATTACTTGAAAATGTTTGGGTCTTCTTGATTGGAAGGAACCAAGGATTAAAACCCACATACCTTGACCCAATGAAGGAGCTTCAAGAGAAATTTGAAGAAGAATTTAATTTTCCTTGATTGAAACGCTCTTAATGTGCTTCAAAATGCCCCATAAGTGTAACTTCTATATGTCTCAAAATTCCTGCGTGATTTAGAAAATACGACTTTATATTCTCGATTAGGAGGAAAAATTGAGTGGAAAATGGATATAACCTGGATTTTAGAGAACCCATAACAAAAAATAATTTTTGCTAATTTTAGAATACCAGTGGCTGTGCGTGCCCTTGCATTGACGAGCCAGGGGCACAGACTAGTATAGTTTGTGGTCCACATCTGGTTCATGTTGCGCTAGGGGTACAAACTAGTCCATTATTTTCCTTGGTTTTCTTAATTCAGCCAAGGGAATTGGGCTCTGAAATGACCCCAAAAAGGTGCCCGAAAATGTGTCTCAAAATGTCCATAATTTTAAAATTCATATATCCCAAAATTCGTTTGCTATTTTGAAAATCCAACTTCATATTCTTGTTCAGGGGGTCAATATTAGGAGGGAAAAGGTCTAAAGCTGATTTAAGAGCGAAATATTAGCAATTATAATTTTTCAAGGTGCGAATACCACAAAGAATCCGCAACGCGCCGCAATATAAAAAGTGGCTAGCTTTTTTAAACTTGGTCCAAGACTTCTAATATTTGGGCCTAAGTGTTCCTAAATATGTTTTTACATATACTTAGACAAATTCCACCCTCATATTGCCTAAAACATTTCTGGATACTCACTCAAACACTAAGCCATATTTTTACTCTTAAATTCAAGTCCCAAACCCTCATCCCAAGCTAAGGTTCTCCTTCAAGCTTCAAGTCTCCATCTCCAATCTTCACCAAGCTTATCTCTAAGCTAAGGTATATGTGTTTCTTTGATAGGTTCCTTTCGGACATGATACCCAAGCCTGCTTTTACTCAAATTGCATGGTTCAAATTTGATTTACAAAGGGGTCTTGATTATTATGATATTCATTATACGCTATGTTACAACTATGAGAACTTGTGACTGTTTTGCTATGTTTAAGCTAAAAGCCTTTGATCTATTGTAAGATTTGAGAAGGAGTTTTGATGTAAATTGCTTGAGGGTGTTGCGAGGTGTTAATTGATGGTTTTATAATGGATTTTCCTGCATGATTTCATCTCTATATTTCATAGTTTTATACTAGCATTATACAACCTCTAAGTGTTTGATAAAAAAAATGTCTGGATGTGATTTCTTGAGGAATTGAAGGTCTAAACCATGTGATATGATATGATTGACTATATGATGATGTAATGGTCATATATGTATAATATATCCTATATAATGTGTTGCATTAGACATGCTCAATTCGAGTAACCTAATTAAGGGATTTAATATCTCGACCACTAGGGTGATGGGTGCTATCATCACTAATATTGATGAGGGGTTTGTACCTCACACACTAGGGTGATGGGTGCTATCATCACTAACCTGGATGATAGGTTTGTACCTCACACACTATAATGATGGCTAATATCATCACTAACCTTGATGAGGGGTTTGTACCTCAAACACTAGGGTGATTGGTGATATCATCACTAACCTACCAAGGGGTTTGTACTTTGGAAATCTAGCTTGGTCTCTTCTACACATATGCTATCCTATATGAGCATGAGTTACTTTATATATGTTTTACTTATGCATTGATCATATATGCCAAATTGTTATATTACACCTATTGCCTATTGTTATTCATTTTGATTATGATGCCTAATTCTTATTGTATTGCATCCTACATACTATGTACATTCAAGCATACTAATTCATGCTCTATGGCTACATGATGTCACCATGTAGGAACAGGTGCCTAAGTTGATCATCCTCCTCCACGTGGCTAGCTCGATACTAATCAAGCTAGTTGGTGAATCCTATACTTATGTTGCTATTATTATGTAATGAGACACTCCTCTTTATTTTCTATTTTGACTATGCAGGTGAGCCCAATTGTTTTGTCTTAGCCCCCACTCTTATCTATGTATTAGAGGTGTTTATTGGACATGTTATGTATCTATATTAAGAGCCTTGAATCTATTGTTCTTTGTGTCTATTATATGAGATTGGCTCTTGTCTCTTGATTACGATGTTGAACAAGCTTTTCCCTTAGTCCCGTTGCCCCTATTCTTACTCTTTTATGTTGTTTCTATTGCTTCCGTGACCTAGGATGTGTCATGATATTCTAAAAGGCTTTCTTAGGGTACCTTTTGGGTCCCTTTATGCCGTGTCACATCTAGGTCCTATGCTTGGGTCATGACAGACTTATAGCTCCATGCCCACTTAAACATGAAATTAGCCATACTTAGCCATTTTTCAACCCTATAACTCACAAAAACCCTCTCTAAAATCTCTCTAAGACTCTACCAATTCCCTCATTCAAATCTAAGGATTTCAAGTTCAATTTTGGAACTCAAGGACTTATTTCAAGATCTAAGTCTATTTCAAGTTCACCTCAAAGAATTCAAGGTTTAAGGTATGCGGGTCTTCATCCATGGACCCTTTCACCCATGGAACCCAACTTTCTCTTTTTTATGAAAATTGCATAGTTTTAAGTTGTATTACCAATGATTATCTTCAATCATGAAATATGAATATAAATCACGTTGGGGTTTTATCAAATATTTATTGATTATGCATGAATATATATTTCAAGTTTACTCCATGAATTGATTATGTATATTGAGACTATGCATGTTTTGAACTATGAAACTATAAATTATCATGAGCTTTCGTAATGGATTTCAAGGTATCCTACATGTGCATTTTAGTGCATATTGATGGGTTGATTTGCATTGAGTTTGCTCATCTTGTTACTCTTGAATTGCTAGGTTTTGAACAAGTATCACATGAACCTGCCATGTGTTTGATTAAATGACATGACAAGAATTCTCAAGTTATTGATGATTTATTATATGATTTATAAGTCAAGTGACTTCATGATGATTAAGGGAATTCAAGCATGTATTGAATTCATGTAAAATATATAATTTTACAAGTATCTAGTTAACCCCTATTTTCAAGATTTTTACCTCTTGTGAGCCACTCATGTTAAAGCAAGGGTTCATGTATTATTGTTATCTACTCTCATGTTCAAGTTAGACTCACAATTAGAGGTCAATCATGTTTATGAGTTACTCAAGTCATGTTCTTACAAGCTATTCGTGCTATGATTAAAGTATGGTTATTTCAAGTATTCTGTGGGATTAGACTTAGAGTCAATGGATTGGACGTCGGTGTGAACTATATTCAAGGGTCCATACTCCTTTCCTCAAACTATGTGCCACTATAGGATTAATTTTATTACCCTTTCTATACTAGTGGTTCCATCTAGTGCACTTTATCATGAAATTCTTTCTGAAATGGGTCATGTTCCCGTAAAGAGGGTTAATTCATATGAAATAGGTCACGTTCCTGTAAGGTGAAGTATAGTTTACCCTGGAAAGTAAGCCACCTCTTTACTGATGAGAGGTAATCATCGGGAGACCAATTTGTAGATCACTTGGTCTTACTCATGTCGATTGGTATCTCTTCTGAAATGCCCCAAAAATGATCTTCGGAATGCCCATAATCATAATTTTCGTATATCTCAAAATCCATGCATGATATCGAAAATCTGACTTCATATTCTTGATTGGGGGGGGGGGGGAAATTGAGTTGGAAATGGGTATAACCTGGATTTGAGAGGACCCGTAGCAAAAAATAATTTTTGCTAATTTCCATTTTTCAGAGAGCAGCTACACCTGGCCGTGATGCTTCTAGGGCGTGGAGCAGCGTAATTCCTTCCTTCGCATTTGGTCCGTGTCGCAGATTGGATGTGGACTAGTACAACATTTTCCTTAGTTTTTCTTATGCAACCAAGGGTATTGGGATCATAACCCTTTGCCCACTAAAACGTGAAATTACCTATACTTAGCCATTTGTCAACTCTATACCTCATAAAACCCTCACTTAAACCCTTCTAAGACTCTACAAATTCTGTCATTCATATATAAGGATCTAAAGCTCAACTTTGGAACTCAATGATTCAATTCAAGCTCTAAAACTACTTCAAGTTCACCCAAAAGAATTCAAGGTTTAAGGTTTGTGGGTTTAATCCATTGGTACATTTCATTCATGGAGCCCAACCTTCCTTTTTATGAAAATTGTATGTTTTCAAGATGTATTACCTATGTGTATCTCTTATCATGGATTATGAACATAAATTATGTTGGGGTTTTGTTTAATATCCTAAATATTGATTGATCATGCATGACTATATATTTCAAGCTTATATCATGAGTTGATTTTGTCAATTGAGACTATGCATATTTTGAGCTATGAAACCATGAACTATTAGGAGCATTTGTGATGGCTTTCAATGTATCCTACATGAGGGTATGTTGGTGGGTCTACTTGTATTAAGTTTACTCATCTTATTTCACTCTTGAATTGCATGATTTTGAACAAGTACCATTAACCCACCATATGTTTGATAAAATATCAACTCAAGAATTCTAAAGTTATTGATGATCTATTACATGATTTACAAGTCAAGTGACATGATGATTATTAAGGGATTTCAAGTATGTACTGAATTTATAAATAGTATCTATAATGTTGTAAGTATCAAGTTAAGCGCTACTTTAAGATTTTTACCTCTTGTGAGCCATTCGTGTTAAAGCAAAGGATCATGTATGATAGTTATCTATTTCCATGTTCAAGTGTCTCTCACTATTAGAGGTCAAGCATGTTTATGAGCTACTCAAGTCATGTAATCATGTCTCTTACAAGTCATTCATGCTATGATTAAAGTATGATTATTTCAAGTATTCTGTGAGATTTGACTTTGCACCGATTGAGACTTAAGATGGGGACTTGACTCAAAGGGTCCTTATAACAACTCTTAGACTCTAAACTATGTGCTACCATAGGATTATGTATGATCTCTCTTATGAATTTCTAGTGTATCCATCTAGTTATACCACACCTTGTCGAGGGGGTGACATGCCTCGATCACTTGACGAGGGGGTGACATGCCTCGGATTATTCATTATATGGATACCATGGCATGTAGACCATACCTTTTCGAGGGGGTGACATGCTTCGATCACCTTGTCGAGAGGGTGAGATGCCTTGATCACCTTGCCAAGGGGGTGACATTCCTTGGATCCCAAGTAGTAGCTCACTTGGTCTATGTCGATTAAGGTCTTTTTACACACATATATCATGTACTATGCAAGTTGAATATTTTACAAGCATTTTTTATTGCAAACAACCATTGAGCATGCATGCCATTTTGAGATTATATATATCCATTGCTTATGATAATACATTTTGATCATATTAGCTTATGTCTATGTTGCATTGCATCCCACATACTTAGTACATTCAGACGTACTAACATATATTCTATGCCTACATGATATTACCATGTAGGGACCCAATCTTCTTTCGATCATCCTCCACGTGGCTAGTTCGAAACTTCAGAGATAAGCATTGATGAGTCCTCAAGTCCGAGGACACTATCTACATTACTTTTGCTATTTTGAGACTTTTTTATGTTGCACACTTGTTATTATGAGGATGAGCCCGAAAAGTGTCTTGGCCCCCGCTCCATTCCATGTTAGATGTGCTATTGGATATTATGATATATTTATGCTATGAGCTTGACTCTTTTATGCTTTTATGAATAGGGCCCGACCTTGCAGTCAAGAAAGTCAATATAACAAAAGATCCGTTTTCCAACACCCCTAAAAAGACTACTCGCTCGGGGCTTAAAGCGAAGTCTATAGTAATTTGTAATCATGGTTATCATTTAAATTTTTGGTGGCTTTTGCACTATGTACTTTCGATTGTGGCTTTTGCACTATGTCACTTTCGATTAGGGCCTCGGTTTTATATTAATTTTTCCCCTAAAGATCGTCTTATATGAGGGATGCATTTTTTCCCATAGTCCCGCCTCACTTTTTATGCTAGGAGGCTTGCTTGGGGTCCCTTTTAGTTCTCATTCGCCATGCCACGTCTAGGCCCTAGGCTTAGATCGTGACAAACTTTGTATCAGAGTGTTAGACCCCGTAATTAACTTAATGAAGGTCAAGTACTAATTTGGAATTATTGGGATTGAAGTATATTCTAAATTTATTTAATTTAAGGTGCGGGAGTATGGAATCAAGTGAATTTGGCGGATAAAATTTAAATTGAAGTCGGAAGTCCTCAATTGGGTTTAAAGTAGAGAAGTTTGGGACTTAATTGGTCAATGG
>JAOTQR010083475.1:0-23260 GCA_025774065.1 Solanum ossicruentum
TATCTTATTAAAGGCATGTCAAATGTAGAAACCCCTTATAGTATGTATAGAAAATGCATAGATACAGGTTGGTTCTCTCGAACCTTATCAGCAACGGGTGCTAGTCCACCCTAACGGGACTTTGGGGCGTGACACTGTTGCTTCCCCTATGACTAAGTCAACTAAAAAGAAGCTAATTTTTTGTGGATCAATGAGTGTGAGAAGATTTTTTAAACTATGAAAGATAAGCTTGTCTTTGCTCCTATCTTGTGTTTACCGGAAGGGTTGGAAGGGTTTTTTATGTATTATGATGCCTTACGAATTGGCTTGGGTTGTGTTTTGATGCAAAATGTTAAAGTGATAGCTTATGCCTCTAGACAACATAAGGTGCATGAAAATAATTATCCTACCTATGATCTTGAGTTGGTCGCCATGGTATTTTCTTTGAAAATTTGGTGTTATTATTTGTATAGGGTGGATGTTGATATGTGTACCAATCATAAGAGTCTCCAATATGTGTTCACCCAAAAACATCTCAACTTGAGACAATGAAGATGGTTAGAGCTTCTTAAGGATTATGATATGAGTGTGCATTATCACCCTGGTAAGGCTAATGTTGTGGTCGATCCTTTCAGTAGGGTGTCTATGGGTAGCCTAGCACATGTTGATAATAGGGGCAAGGAGGTGCTAGAGAGGTTCTTCGGTTGGCTAGATTGGGAGTTAGGTTGGAGGAGGTTGATAATGGTGGTATAGTGGTTGTTGATGGCTCAAAATCTTCATTGATTAGGGAGGTGAAGGCAAAGCAAGATCTTGACCTCAACTTGTTAGAATTGAAGGCCTTGGTGAGAGATGTAAGGTGGAGGCTTTCTCCCAAGGGGGAGATGGTGCCCTCAGGTACTAATGTAGATTATGTGTAGCTTGAGTTGATGACTGGAGAGAGAAGATTCTTGATGAGGCTCATAATTCTTCCTATTCTATTCACCTCGGTCCTACCAAGATGTATAGAGATTTGAGGGAAGTGTTTTGGTGGGGTGGAATGAAGAGAGATATTGCTAAGTTTGTATCCAGTTGCTATAATTGCCAACAAGTCAAAGCCGGACATCAAAGGCCAGGTGGCCTAGCCCAAGATGCAGAGATTCCTACTTGGAAGTGGGAGGAAATTAATATAGACTTTGTGGTTGGGTTGCCTAAGACTAGAAAGCATTTTGACCCCATTTGGGCTATGGTTGGTGGAATGACAAAGTCGGCTCATTTCCTACCGATTAAGACTACTTATGGTGCTGAAGATTATGTTAAGTCGTACATTCATGAATTGGTTAAATTTCATGGGGTGCCCTTGTCTATCATATCGGATCGTGGTGCTCAATTCACTTCTCACTTTTGGAGGTCCTTCCGAAGCGGTCTTGGTACCAAGGTAAAGCTTAGTACGACCTTTTACCCTCAAACGAATGGCTAAGTGAAAAGAAATATTCAAACTCTTGAAGATATGATTAGAGTATGTGTATTAGTGTTTAAGGGTTGCTGGGATAATAATCTTCCACTCATTGCATTTGGTTACAACAATAGCTATCATTCTAGCATTGGAATGGCTCCTTTTGAGGCTCTCTATGATAGACGTTGTAGGTCCCTAGTTGGATGGTTTGAGGTAGGGGAGATGGCTTTGTTAGCTTTGCATTTGGTTATGGAGGCCATGGAAAAGATAAGGTTGATAAGAGAAAGATTTAAAACAACCCAAAGTCGTCAAAAGTCCTATGCCTTTGTGAGGAGAAGGGGTCTTGAATTTAAGGTTAGTGATTGGGTCTATTTGAAGATCTCACTAATGAAGGGTGTGGTTTATTTTGGTAAGAAGGGTAAACTGAGTTGAAGGTTTGTTGGTCCTTATAGAGTGTTGAGAAAGATTAGTAAGGTGGCCTATGAGATGGAGTTCCCCAATGATATGAATATGATTCATCCAATCTTTCATGTGTCTATGTCAAGGAAGTCTGTGGGTGACCCAAGTGCCATTGTGCTTCTCTATGTTGTGGGCGTTGTTGAACATTTTGAGTTATGAAGAGGTTCCGGTGGAAATTTTGGACAGACAAGTGAAGAGGTTGAGGAATAAGGACGTAGATTCCATCAAGGTTCTTTGGAGAAACCAACAAGTTGAGAGTGCTACATGGGAAGCCGAGGAGGACATGCAAAAGTGATAACCCTTTCTCTTCCACTCTACTCAAGTCTAAGGTACCGATTCAAGTCCCCTATGTGATTTCAAGTTTTATGTTTTAGCCTTTATTCATTGCATGCATTCATGTTTATGTTGACAAGTTCATGATGATTTTGACACTTATATTGAGATTTTGAAATGATGTTTAAGTGTATCGTTGCATTCATGTGTTCGTCTGAACTCATCTTGATTATTCCTCTCACATAGATTTCTTTGACATTCGTAAACGAATGTTCCCAAGAGAGAGATATAGAAAATGCCCCAAAACTACTCAAAAATGTTCCTCGAAGATTCCCATATTTGTAATTTCCATATATCTCAAAATCCATGCGTGGTATTTAAAATCTAACTTTATATTCATGATCAGAAGGCAAAATCAAGTGGGAAATAGGTATAACTCCTATTTTAGAGCAACCGTATGAAAATTTTATTTTCCAAATTTTTTGATTTCCAGAAATGATCCGCGCCCCTGGCACGATGCGTCTAGGGCGCGGACATATATTTTTTTTCCAGTTTTGTTGTTTGAGTCCAAGGCCTTTGGGTCTTGGGCCTAAGCCTTCCCATACGTAAAAATACATGTACTTAGTCATTTTTCAACCTCATGTCATTCAAGATATTCCCCAAAATCCTCTCTAACACTTAGACAAATATTTAACCCAAATTAGCATTCCAAACTCATTCTAGATCTTAAGGAATTCACTTAAGCTTCACGTTCTCATTCCAATATCCATCAATGTAATCTCCAAAGTTGAGTTATGTGGGTTTCAACCATTGGGTCCTTTCACCCATCAAGCCCAACCTTTCTTTTTATACAAATTACTTTTTTTCAAGTTGATTTTCTTATGGGTATTCTTACTATGAATTTTATTATAAACTATGTTAGGGTTTTCATGAAATGTGGACTGTTTACGTATGTTTTGAGCTATGAATCATTGTTCTATGATGAGATTTGATGAAGGGTTTTAATGTATCTTGCATGAGGGTGTTACCAAGTGTTGGTGGGTTGATTTATATTAAGTTTTCTTACATGATTTCATTCTTGAATTGCATGATTTTTAACTAGAATTACACACCCACCAAGTGTTTGATAAAATATCCTATTAAGGGTTTTTGAGTTATAAAAGGTCTATTGCATGGCTTATGAGTTAAGTGGCTTTATGATGATGAAAGAAATGTATGTATGTGTTAATTTCATGAAAAGTATCTATAGTGTTGCAAGTGACCACACCTTGTTGAGGGGGATGCTATGCCTCAATCACCTTCTAAGGGGGTGCTAGGCCTTGGATTCCAAGTATTACATGCTTGGTCTATGATGATGATCTCTTCCTACACACGTACTATGTTCTATACAAGCAAGTTTTATTTTGAGCATTGATCATGCATGTCATATTGTTATAGTACTTCCTATTGCCTATGTATATGCATTTTGACTATTTTGCTTATCTCTTGTGGCATTGCATCCTACATACTTAGTACATTCAAATGTACTAACACATACTCTATGCCTACATGATGTTTGCATATAGGGACCGGAGCTCCATTTGATCATCCTCCTCTTCCACGTGGCTTGTACTATTACTTGAAGCAAGCTTGGTGAGTCCTAAACTCCGAGGACAATAACTATTGATCCCATGATATGTAAGGACTCTTTTCTTTATTTAGATGTTTATGACTATGAGGGTGAGCTGGGAAAGTTGTCTTGGCTCGCGCCCAATCTATGTTAGAGGTGTTGTTGGACAAGTTCTGTATTTATGCTTTGAGCTTTGACTCCTTTGATGATTTATGCTATGAAAGATTTCCCTTAGTCCCTTTATCCTTATTTATATTGTCTTACTATTGTTTAATTGCTTCCGGAACCAAGAATGTGTAAATGATATGCTAAGAGGCTGTTTGGGGTCCCTTTGGGTTCCCATTCTCCATGTCACATCTAGGCCCCAGGCTTGGATCATGACAAATTGAGTCCAAATTTAGTGATTCAAAAGTCTAGCTTCAAGGATTTTTCATGGGGAACGAGTGAGTGAGCTTGGAAATGCATTTTAAGGCTTTCTATCATGTAAGTTATGCGATCTAGCTGTTGATATTATAGATCTTATGTGATCACATTTTATGTCATAACCATACTTGCCTGGAAATTATAGTCACCGTCTTAATTGGGTGTCAACCCATATCATAAATTTCATGAAGAACCTTGTTTATGCATGCTTATGCTATGAGAAATGTGAGAATAGCATGGGTACTTGACAGTCATACTTAAAATATCATAATAAGATGGAGTCATACTTAATTCATAAAGAAATCCACAATTAAAATATACTTACAATTACCCATGCATAAATTCATCATAAAAATGCATATTCAACTAACATAAAATCCATGTAAATTGACATAATAAGACTTGAATCTTGTCAAAATCATCAATTAAAATCAACCCATAACTTAATTTTATCAAATTGAAGCTTAGTCATAAGACCCACGTGCAAATCATACTTAGAAATCATGAAACTGATGAAATAGATTTTAGGGCTTCAGGATTGGAAGGAAATCATGAATGAAACCACACATATCTTGATAAATTTATGATGATTATGATGAAATAAACTTAATCTAGAAGCATCCTTGAAACTCTTAGCTTGAATCTTCAAAACTTGGCTTGATTAGAGTTCAAGACATGAATTATTAGGAACTAAGTGTTGAGAATAGAATGAAGTAAAATGAAATGAATAAGGCATAACTTTGGGGTGTTAGGATGAGCATAAAAGTATTAACAGATCAAGCGTTTAGGAGTAAAAAAAACCCTTCGAAATGGAGTCAAAAACTGACGAAGCGCACTATACGATACCCTACATAGACTGTGGTGTGTACCACAGGTCGTGAGTGGAACCGTCGTGTGCATACTTGGGAAAACCATGGAGATTAAAGTAAAGTGTTCCCTCCATGAGACCCTCCAAGGGCTGTGGTGTGCACCACGAACAATGGAGGGTTCCATGGTGGAACATTTTATTGAAAACCTTCAAGACATCCTAGGGACAAGTTTTATTTAGACCAAGGCCTCCTCCAAGGCACCCTACATGGTATGTCGAGTGCATGATGGGCTGTGAAGGGTTCCTTAAAGAGGACCTTTGGACAAAAATTCAAGGAATCCTCAAGGCAAGCTGGAACTGCCCCAAGGGGTCCTCCACGTGACATACCACAACCAATGGTGTGCAACATAAGCCATGGTTTTCTCCTTGGTGTATAGCCCAGGACAAAAACTTTGAAATTGACTTTTAAGAAACTTTAAGGTCTCCGAATTTGTTATTAATTATCTATCTATGTTTGGCTGGCTGTTCGAGATCGATTGTTTGGGTTAATTTCGGAATTGCAAACATGGGTTCCACATTCTCCATTTCGGATCTCAAATATGGTCCCTCTACAAAATTTACAAAAGTAGTGTTAAAATGACCATAATGATGTTGTGATTCTATTTTTGACAACATGGCATCGTTCGGAGGCCGTTAGAAAAGGAAAGACTTAGCTAAGTGACTTGGAGCGTGCATCTTTGGCTTTCAGGTAGGCTACAATTCTCCATTATCTAGATTGAGTTGGAATGTGTAAATTTATGTTGATTTGGTTAAAAAAGGGGGCTTCGATTTATATATTCACGTCATAGGCTAGAATTTTTATTTTAGGTCCTATTTCAAGTTTTTGGGCAGTTGAAAGCATGTTGTTTGGTTATGGCTCATTCATTGTACTATTTAAGCTTTTCGTTCATGCTATTGGTACTATAAATAATATTGTCCTTTGTTTAGAAGGATAACCTACATTAGAAGGTCTTAGCATTGCTCTGAAGGGCTTAGATCTTTGTAGCATGGCGTAGACTAGAGTATATTAGTTGGGCTTAGCTAGACGATAATTGAGCATTTATTAAATACCATACCCATAATGTCCTAAGTTTGGAGGTTATGAACTCTGATGGTGATCCTGTACCAGTGTTGGAATTATTTCTACTTTGAGAATAGCTTGGTATGACTGTGAGTTGGAGATTTACAGAAGTATCTACATTAGGTTGATACCAGTGAGATCATAACCTATTTGTGGTTATTGTAAAGGAAGATTGCGTAAGTCTATATATCGAGGAGTATAGAAAGTTGATCGGCACCCCTGATTAGTCATTCATTTGAAGGTTCAAGTCCCTAATTTTACAGTACATAATTTTAGATTGGGGCTCAACCCCACTGTCGCATATTATGAGTTTGAATACCACCCCTTGTCAATCATCTTTTGATTTTAGGGCTTCGTGATTATTGATACATTAACATATATTGGTCAGAGCATCGAACATTGCCCTATGTTGTTGAGATAGGCTATCAAAGGGTTTGACTCCCTCCCTTTATTGTCAGATAAATAGGATAGATTCTGGTTAAAGTCCTAAACTTGTCACATGGGCATTCATTCCTAGAGAATCCTGGCTCCTACCCTCTATAGGATAGAAATTCTATGTACTCGGTGGGTTTGTGGGGGTTCACTCAGATTTAACTTTAAATTGCTCATATGTGTCCTTTTTGAGCATGCACCAGGTTTTTCAGGTATAGCTAGTGCAGTGTTCTTAGTTAGATTTAGCGGATGTTTTCTTAGTGTTAGTCATTTGCCATAGAATGTATATTCTGACTCTTATTTAGGTTTTTATTCTCTTTTTTCGTATTGTCTTTAATTTTCTTGCGTAGTCGGTCTATGATACCTACTGGGAACCTTATTATCTGGTACTCATACTACACTCTACATCTCCTTCATGATTCAGGTCCAAGCACTAGCTATCAATGGTAACCAAGTCCAGCTTGCAACAACTAGTTTCGGAGACTAAGGTGACCATGAGACGCTTTTGGATTATTTTAGTCTCCATCTATACTTTTTGCCCATATTTTTTATTTGAGACTAACCTTTATTTTGAATTTATTTCAGTCCACTTTTGGGACTTGTACTCGGTTTATTTTTTGTAGTAGCTCTGTACTAGTGACTTCCACGTCTTGGGAGGGAGTCTATTTTATTATGTATATGTTTACCTTGCCCTCTTTAGTTATCTTATTTATGTATCACTAGATTCCCACCTTCTTTCTATTACACTTAGTTCCGGATATTACCTATGTCACGACCCAAAATGGATCACAACTGAAGAAAGATAAATAAAGCAGAAACAAACTTAAAAGATATAAGAAAATCTTCGAAAACTTGGAGTCATGAGTACAAGAGTATCTAAAACAGTACGAAAGGTAAATACAACTATCTCAACAGAAAATGCAACATTGTCTCATAAATATCTAATACATAGTCTGAGAGAAAGGAAATAAAAGAGGATCCAAAGATCCACGAAAATCCGAAGTCTGAGCGTCACCACTGAGATCTAGATGGAAGCAGAATAGCTCAACTAGAGTGACCAACTACCCTGTCCTGAACCCTATTCTCAATCTACTAGGAGGAAGTAAAGTAGGGGTGAGTACACAGAAATATACCCAGTAGGTTCAACCTACTGCGTAAGAGAAGTCAAATAAGTATGTAATAATGAAGAATCCTACCACCTGCTTTAAAAGCGTTAGTAGACAATGCAATAAATCATGAAAAATGGCAATTATAGATGATAAACCAATTCAAAGATGCAATGCAATGCTATGAAAGAATTCCATGGTGTTGCGGACCAAGTCTGTGGTGAAATCACGGTCATCGCAGGGCCGATGTACATATATATTGAGTCGACGCTATAAGATAGAACTCAGGAGCATCACAGGTCATATACTGAGATATATATAATAAGGCGACGCAGGCCATAACCAGAAGCATCTCAAGGAATCGTAGGCCAAAACCACTGTCTCAATATGCATCAAAATGTCTCAAATGATGTAAATATAGTGATAAATGTGCATAAAAATGCATCTAATCATGTATCAAATGTGTGCATACCAATGCAATTAGTCATATGTAACATGTGTGCATAGTAATGCAACCCAATAAAAAATAAGATCCATGTATACCAATGCACCCAGTCCACTATAAAATATATACATAACAATGCAAGAATGGAGCATAAGATTTGTGCATACTAATGCAACAAGTCAGTATAAGATAGGTACATACTAATGCAATCATGGAGCATAAGATCTGTGCATACCAATGAAACTAGTCAATATAAAATAGGTGCATACAGATGCAACAATGTAGGATTAACACTATACGGCTATATAATGTCCCATCACATCACCACTCACAAATAACCATATGTCATTGAAACAAGCTCTATAAGTATCCCAAATGGGCTCATAACTCCCACACTGATCATACTCATCATCAATTAGTCACAACATTAAGTAAGAACTAGTTTCAAGTCTCATATTATCATAATGATATCCCAAATTATCTCAAAACACAAGATTTCATCTCAATTAATCAATAGGATTGCCATTTAGCCAATATTCGACATAACCGACCTCATATCCCCATCAAATTCAGTCATATCATAATATCAGATCATAATTCAATCTACATCTCACAATAATCACATGGGCATGATCAATAGCTCAAATCCAGTCCCACAAAGGTTAGCCAAACCTACTTTGATGCCGAAATCACACTAAGACAAGCTGTAAACCAAATCAAGCCTCCAAATGATCCATCGATCGATCAACTACTATAAACAAATAGATACTACGCATCAAGATGTGCATTTTTATACCCATATTGGCACATTTTAGGCGTAGAGGCAAAATGGTCAAAACAAGAACTAAAATTTGAAAGTCTCAAATCTAGAAATTGACTTCAAAATTGGATTCTACATAAAAAATGGAGTTCGTGGGTGAAAATATCACTTAATCGAGTTCAAATCAGTGGAGAAATCATCATTTAAAGTTTCAAAATAATAGACCAAAAATTCCAATTTTAGACTTTCAAAATCATGAAATTCAAGTCAAAATCAAGAAAAAAGCCATGAAAATTAATCAAAACGAAGTTAACTCTCTTCAAAAATCACCTCCCAAAGCTTGAAATATTGAAATGGAGTGAAAATGAGGGTTTTACGTCATTAAAACTGACTTAGGAAAAATGTACTCTGCGAAGGTAGACAATTGTCTGCGATCACAGAGGTAAAAAATACATATTCTTCAGCGAAGGTGAAGAACAAAAATGGGATGCACCAGATACCCCCAGTCATTGCCACAACTCAAAATGGACCCCCAAAAACTAACACAAACTCAGAATTTCACAAAATTTATATGTCTGCATACTAGAAACAACGATCTGGACTCAACGGAATTATCGAATTCGATTTTGAGGTCTCCACGACATGTTTTACCAATACAAGTCAATAAAACTAGTTTAAAATTCAAAATATTCAAAAATTTCAAAAATTATGACAAGACCATTTTAGCATTAGTTTCACCATCCAGAACTATTGGAACTATCGAAATAACGATCAGAGTTTTCAAACACCAAATGTTGACCAAACTTCGGTTCCACAAATAACTAAAATCACAACTTTGGGCCTAAAAACTCATTTTAAGTCCAACTTCAATTTTACAACTTCTTGTAGTTCAGTTTCAACATTCCGAAGCTAATGAAATTGACAGATCCCCGATTCGACCTCTTGACTCAAAATGACACAAAAACTCTCTTTTTTAACAACTTAAGCCTTCAAAAAGACCAAAACTCTTATTTTCAACTTTTGAAACTCAGGATTTCAGTTCTAGCCATTCAAATAGTTCAAAGTAGGCCCAAATCAACTTATGAAAAGGTAAAATAGTAATTTTTGCAGAAAAAATGACCAACCAGGTCATTATATCATTCACCACTAAAAAGAATGTTTGTCCTAGAACATAAGGAAAAGAGGAGTATCTGAAGCTTCAAAAAGGCTGGGATATCTAGCCCGCATGTCAAACTCATACTCCCAACTGGCCTCATCAACAAAATGGTGTCTCTACTGAACCATCGCAGAAGGTATATCCTTGGATCTTAATCTCTGGACCTGCCTATCTAATATGGCTATAGGCTACTCTTTAAAGGACAACATCTGGACCCAACTCAATAGAGTAAAAATAAATCACATGGGACTCATCTAGAATATACCGGTGGAGTATAGAAACATGAAAAAAAGGATGAACAGAAGATAATCTCGGCGGTAAAGCCAAATCATATGCTACCTCACAACTCTCCTCAAAATCTCAAATGGGCCAATGAATTTAGGACTAAGCTTGCCCCTCCTTCCGAATCTCATTATACCTTTCATGGGTGAAACCTTTAGCCAAACATTGTCAGCAACTGAGAACTTAAGAGGCCTAACCCACTTATTAACATAACTCTTCTAGCGACTTTAGGTTGTCAAACGTCTACTTTGAATCAGTCAAACTTGGTCCATGGCATCCTAAAGCAAGTCTACCCCAAACACATTAGGTGAACCTGAATCAAACCATCCAATGTGTGATCTACATCTCTGGCCATACAAGGGCTCGAAGGGTTCCATCTGGATGATGGAATGGTAACTATTGTTATATGCAAACTCTATCAATGGTAAGTGTTTGTCCCTCAGGCCCCAAACTCAATAACACAAGTCCTAAGCATGTCCTCCAACACCTGAATGGTGTGCTCTGACTGTCCATCAGTCTGAGGGTGAAAAGCTGAACTCAAATACACTCTACTACCCAAACTATGTTGTAAAGCCCTACAAAAGTGAGAAGTAAACACCGTACCTCTATCTGATAATATAGACACTGGCACACCACACAATTTGACAATGTCCCAAATATACAATCTAGCCAACTCACACTACAGCTAGTCTTCACTAGTATGAAGAGTGCCGACTTGGTCAATTGATCAACGACCGCCCAAACTGAATCAAGCTTTCCCAAGGCCATGGGCAAACCTATGACAAAATCCATAGTCACTCTCTCCAACTTCCACTCGGGAATGGGCATCCTTTGCATAGATCTACTGAGCTTTTGATGCTCATACTTAACCTATTGGCAATTCAAATACTTGACCACAAACTCAGATATGTCTCTGTTTATGCCAAACCACCAATATGCTGTTTAAGATCATGATACATCCTACCCACAGCCGGATGGATGGAATATCTAGCACAATGGGCCTATAATATCAATCTTACCCAATCCCCAACTTTAGGCACATAAACTCTACCATTAACCCTCAATACCTCATCAACATCAATAACAACCACCTTGGCTTCACCTCTCAACACTTTATCACAAACTATGCACAATCTGGGGTCTCGAACTAGTGAGGACATATCTGATCAAGCAAGGAAGATCTAGCCTCAACAAATGTCAAATTACTCTTAGGAGGAGAAATATCCAAACGGACCACCTACCTAGCAACTGACTGAACCTCTATAGCTAAGGGCCTCTTCTCATCTCTCAAGAATGCCAAACTGCCCATACTAGTAGCCTTCTATCTCAAAGCAAATGCCACTACATTGGCCTTCCCGGGGTGATAGACAATAGAGATATCATAGTTCTTAAACACTTCCAACTATCTACACTATCTGATGTTCAAATTAGGCTGAATAAAGATATATTTGAGACTCCGATGATCGATAATGATCTCAAAATACACCCTATAAAGATAATGCCGCCATGATTTCAATACAAACAAAATTTCAACCAACTCCAAGTCATGGGTAGGATAGTTCTTCTCATGCACCATCAACTATCTATAAGCATAGGCTATTACTTTCCCCTTTTGCATCAATACACCACCAAAACCCATACCTGAAGCATCACAATATACTACAGATGGAACTCCCTCCTTAGGTAAAGAAAGAATAGGTGCTGAAGTCAACAAATTTTTGAGTTTTTGGAAGCTCAACTCACAATCATCCAACCACTAGAATGATACAGCCTTTTGAGTCAATCTAGTCAACTGGACTGCTATAGATGAGAAACCCTGAACAAAATTTCGATAACACTTTGTTAAACCAAGGAAACTTCAAATCTCAGTCACCGAAGTAGGCCTAGCCCACTCACAAATAGTTGCTACCTTAGCCTGATCGACCATAACACCATCTTTTGACACAACATGGTGAAGAAATGCAAAAGACCCAAGCCAAAACTCGAACTGTGGGAACTTAGCATACAACTTCTCTTTCCTTAATCTCTGAAACACAGTCCTGAAGTGCTGAACATGATCTACCTCGCTATTGGAATAAACAAAGATATCATCTATGAACATAAATACAAAGATGTCTAAATAGGGATTGAACACTTGGTTTGTCAACTCCATAAAAGCAGTCAGTTAATTTATCAACCCAAATCACATAATCATGAATTCATAATGCCCGTAACGGGTCCTAAAAGCTGTCCTCGAGGTATCAGACACCTAAACTCTCGACTTATGGTAACTGAACCTCAAGTCAATCTTAGAGAACATTGAGGCACCCTACAACTAGTCAAAAGGATCATCAATGTGAGGGAAGGGATATTTGTTCTTAATGGTCACTTTGTTAAGCTGGTGATAGTCAATACACATGCATAGTACCATCCTTCTTCTTCACAAATAATACATAAGCACCCCAGGGAGATACACTCAGGCAGATAAAGCCTTTCTTCAATAAATCTTCCACCTGTTCCTTCAACTCCTTCAATTCAGCCAAAGCCATCTGATAAGGCGCAATAGGTATGGGCTTAGTGCTTGGGTCCAGATCAGTAGCAATGTCAATATCACAATCTGGAGGAATACCAGGTAAATTAGTTGAAAATATATCCATAAACTCTCTTGCTATCCCGGTAGTCTCCAATGATGTGGAATCCTAAGAAACAACCCGAATATAAGCTAAATAAGCTAAAAAACCCCTTCCCCATCAATCGACAAGAATGCATATAAGAGATAATACCCTTAAGATAGGAACTAGGTGCTCCATTCCACATCAAATAAAGCAAGTCAGGGCAAGATAGGGTCGCGGTCGTCGCATGACTGTCGAGAATAGCATGATAAGGCAATAACTAATCCATACAAAAATCATATTAAAATCAATCATATCCAATAATATCAGATCAGCAAGAGTATCCCACTCCATAAGAGTCACAACATAGCCCCGATACACCCAATTCTCCACTAAAGACTCACCTATCAGGGTGGAAACACAAATAGGCTCAGGAAACGGCTCATATATAATATCAATATCAGAAGCAAAATAGGCTGACACATATGAATAAGTAGAGCATGGATCAAACAAAACTGAAGCCAAACAATGGCACACTGGGACCAAACCTGTGCTAACTACATTAGAGGCTCTGCCTCATCATTATCTGGAACATTATAGAAAACTCCATGCCTACCACTAGCTTGTGGACTACCAGGAGTATCACCTCTGATTATACCACGACCTCTTCTGGCACCACCTCTAGGTACTGGCGGTGGAACTGGATGAGCTAGTTGAGAACCTAAAATCTGAGCAAGAAGTATATTGTGAGGACAATGATGAGCCAATTGCCCAATATCACCATAATGAAAACAAGACCTGGTCTCCTGTCTCTCAGATGGCTGCTTTGAAAAGCCACCATGCTTGGGTGCACTACCCACCTGAGCAGATATAGACCTATCAGCACTATCAGATGCTAGAAGAGCTACCCGAACTACCGGGCCGTGATGGCCCTGCCTCTGAATCTCTCAATCCCATGACGGGTGCCCACTAAACCGTCCATGTTAACAACACCTCTTGTTGCCACCCTTTCTATCTTACCTGATATGCTCTATCATACGAGTGTGATCCACAACACTCTAGAAAGTGCCTCCAGCCAACACCAAGGAATTTGTAGCCTCCTGAAGATACTTTGTCAAGCCTTCGGTAAATCGTCAGATCCTCTTGAACTCAGTAGGAATGCTAGACAGGACATATCTAAATAAGGAATGAAATCTAGCCTCGTAGTCAGAAACAGACATAGAACCCTGTTGCAGCCTATCAAACTCAGCAAGATGGTTATCTCGAAGGATGTAGGGCATGAATCTCTCCAAAAATATCTCATCAAACTGTCGCCAGGTCATAGTTGGAAATCCAACAAGTCGATGAGCTATCACTGACCTCCACCACTCCTTGGCAAGGCCGGCGAACTAATATGAAGTGTAGGCAATTCCATGCGACTTAAGAATAGCCAGATTACATAACTGGTCTTGGCACTATGAAAGAAAACCATGAGCTCTATCACCAGGAGCACCATCAAATCGCAGTGGAGCTAACCGCACAAACCACTTAAAACTCTTCAGCTCTAATGAAGACATAAATGGTCTGGCAGACTATAGTGGCACCATAAATATCGGAGGTGAAATAAATAGAGCAATAACCAATCTCCTAAACTAAGAACCGAAACTCGATCTAGATGTCTGAAGTGAAGTAATAACAGTCCCAAGAGGGTTTGCTAGAGCTGAAGAAGGACCTCATGTATAAAGTCGGCTCTGGTGGAGCACTAGAAGGACCAACTAGTGTGGTAGAAATTGGTATCTCAACAGCAGCTTGGGCTGGAGGATATCACGACCCAAGCCTAGGGCCTAGACGTGACCCGGTGAATAGGAACCCGAAAGGACCTCAAACAAGCCTCTTAACATATCATTCACACATCCTTGGCCATGGAAGCAAAATGAAAAAGACAAGAGATATAAATAAGCGAAGCGGGACTAAGGGAAGTCTTGATATTTATAAAGGCATAAAAGAGCCAAGCTCATATCATAAGTACATCAATTATCCAACAACTCCTCTAATATGGAATGGAACGGGGGCTAAGATAATTTCTCAGCTCACCCTCATAGTATCAAGTGTCCAACATAAAGAAATATTAAATAGCAAGAGTAGCATAGATATAATCCTCAGATTAGAGTACTCACCAAAGCTTATCTTCCGAAGTTCCAAACTAGCCACGTGAAGGATGAATGAGAGGTTCTCTAGTCCCTACATAGTAATATCATATAGTCATAGAATATGCACTGGTACATATAAGTGTACTACATATGTAGGACGAAATGCAACAAGACATAAACAAATATAGTTAGAATGCATATAATAAGCAAGGAAAACCTATGTGTAGGTGTTTTCACGCATAAGTGGGCATGGAGCCATGACCCCAATGCCCTTGCCGAGATAGAAAAACTAAGGAAAAACTTAAACTGGTAAGCATCCTTGGCACGATGGGGAACCATTACGTAGGCTTTGTACTACTCCGCACCCTGGTGCGTCATAGCCAATGCACGGATGCTCTTTGAAAATCGTAAATTAACAAAATTTATTTTTCGCTACGGGTCCTCTAAAATCCGGGTTATACTCGTTTCCCACTCAATTTTTCCCCCGATCGAGAATATGAAGTTAGATTTTCGATATCGAGTATAGATTTTATGACATAGGAAAATTACGATTGTGGACATTTTCGAAGCACAATTTTGGGCGTTTCAATATCTTCCCCTTGGGAACATTCATCCTTGAATGTCAAAGAAACGTGCATAAGAGAAGCAATCATGAAGATTTCAGCCCGACATGAATGCAACAAATGCGTTTAAACACTACTTTCAAAATGTCTCAACATGAGTGTCAAAAATCACCATAAACTTGTTATCATGAACATGAATGTATGCAAAATGACATAAGGGTTGAACTTAAGACTTGAAATCATATAGGGGATTTAAATTAGTACCTTCGGCTTGAGTAGAGTGGAAGAGATATGGATATCACTTTCTCATGCCTGCCTCGGCTTCTCATGTGGCACTTTCAACTTGTTGGTTCCTCCAAAGGACCTTGACGGAAGCTATATGTCTATTTCTCAACCTCTTCACTTATCTATCCAAAATATCCACTGGGACCTCCGTATAGGTCAAAATTTCTTCTAGTACGCCCATAACATCCAAGGGCACTATCAAACTTGGGTCACCCATACACTTTCTCAACATGGACACATTGAAGACTGGATGAACCATATTCATCTCCATTGGAAAATCCAATTCATATGCAACCTTGCCTACTCTCCTCAAAACTCTATAAGGACCCACAAACCTTGCGCTTAATTTTGTTTTCTTTCCAAACTGGTCAACACCATTCATGGGTGAGACTTTCAATTAAACCCAATCACCAACCTTAAACTCAAGTTCTCTTCTCCTCACTTCAGAGTAGGACTTTTGTCTACTTTGGGATATTTTCAATCTCTCCTTTATCAAAACTCGCCTTCTCCAAGACTTCCAGGACATAGCAACGACATTTCCCCTACTTCAAACCATCCAACCGAGGATCTACAATGCATACCATAAAGAGCTTCAAAGGGAGCCATACTAATGCTTAAGTGGTAGCTATTGTTGTAAGCAAACTCAATGAGTGGAATATATTCATCCCAATTACCCTTAAACTCCAAAACATAAGATCTAAGCATATCCTCAAATGTTTGGATAGTCCTCTCGACTTGACCATTCGTTTGAGGATGAAAAGCCATGTTACACTTAACCTTGGACGAAGACCCCTTTGGAAGGACCTCAAAAAGTGAGAAGTGAATTGAGCACCACCATCCGAAATGATATACAAGGACACCCCCATGCAATCTAACCAACTAATATATATACAACTTGGCATAATCTTCGGCAATATAAGTAGTTTTGACTAGTAAGAAGTGAGCCAACTTTATCATATTATCCATAACAACTCAAATAGAGTCAAAATGTTTCCTAGTCTTAGGCAACCTAACCACAAAATCCATGTTGATCTCTTCCCACTTCCAAATAGGAACTCTATGTCTTGGGCTAGGCCACCTGGCCTTTGATGTTTGGCCTTCACTTATTGGCAATTGTGACATCCAGATATGAACTTGGCAATGTCCCTCTTCATACCACCCCACCAATACACCACCCTCAAATCTTTATACATCTTTGTAGAACCGGGGTGAATGGAATAGGATGAATTATGGGCCTCCTTCAAGATCAATTCTCTCACATCATCTACATTTCGTACAAAGAACCTTCCTTGGTACCTAAGGGCACCATCTCCCCCTAGGGAGAAAACCTCCACTTCACCATCTCTTAACAATGCCTTCAACTCTAACAAGGTGAGACCAAGATCTTGTTTTGGCTTTACCTCCCCTATCAAAGAAGATTTAGAATCATAAAAAACCACTACACCACCATTGTCAACTTCATCCAACCTAACCCCCAATCTAGCCAACCGGTGAACTTCTCTAGCCACCTCTTTGCCACCATCATCAGCTTGAGCTAGACTACCCATGGACACTCTACTTAGAGCATCGTCCACAACATTAGCTTTGCTGGGGTGATAATGCAAACTCATATCATAATCTTTAAGGAGCTCTAGCCACCTTCTTTGTCTCAAGTTAATAACTTTTTGGGTGAACACATATTGAAGACTCTTGTGATCAATAGACTCATCAACATGAACCCCACACAAGTAGTGTCGCCAAATTATCAATGCAAATACCATGGCCGCCAATTCAAGATCATGGGTCGGATGATTCTTCTCATGTACCTTAAGTTTTCTAGAGGCATATGCTATCACCTTACCATTTTGCATCAAAACACACCCGAAACCAATTTTTGAGGCATCACAATATACAACAAATCCTTCTAACCCTTTCGGTAGAGACAAGATAGGAGAAGAGACAAGCTTATCTTTTCAAGTTTAGAAAATCTTGTCACATTCATCGGTCCACAAAAATTTTGCATTCTTTTGTGTCAACTTAGTCATAGGAGAAGCATTAGAAGAGAAGCCATTCAAAAACCTCCGATAATAACCCGCTAAACCCAAGAAATTTCTAATGTCCGATGGAGTCAAAGGTATAGGCCAATTTCTAATCACCTCTGTCTTCTTAGGATCCACCTTAATTCCATCACCTGATAACACATTCCCTAGAAAAGCAACCTCTTTCAACCAAAACTCACATTTTTCTTATTTACATATAACCTCTCCTCCCTCAAGATTTGCAATACCACCCTCAAGTGACTCACATGCTCCTCCTCACTATGGGAATAAATCAAGATATGATCAATGAAAATCACCACAAATAAGTCAAAGTAGGATTTAAAGACCCTATTCATGAGATCCATAAACATAGCCGATGTATTAGAAACCCAAAGGACATAACCATAATACCTAGTCCGGAAACCCATCTTGGGAATGTCACACTCCCTCACTTTCACTTGGTGATATCCAAACCGAAGATCAATCTTAGATAAGTGACTAGCCCCTTGAAGTTGATTAAAAAGGTCATCAATCCTTGGTAGAGGGTACTTGTTCTTTATGGTGACTCTATTAAGTTGTCGGTAATCAATGCACATCCTAAGAGAACCATCCTTTTTCTTCACAAATAACACTGGTGCACCCTACGGTGACTTACTCAGCCTTACGAAACCCTTTTCTAACAAATCTCTCAATTGCTCCTTCAACTCCGTCAGGGCCATACAGTAAGGGGGAATAGAAATGGGTTAAGTATCGGGAAGCAGGTCTACACCAAAATTTATTTCCCTTTCGGGAGGAACATCGGGAATTTCATCGAGAAAGACATCAAAAAACTCATCAACCACCAGAACCGACTCAATAGGAAGGACTTTGGACTCAACATCCCTAGCCCACACATGATGATAGAGACAACCCCTTGAAATCAACTTTTGGGCTTTAAGGCAAGAAATGAATCTACCTTTGACCACCATATCATGACTTTCCCACTCAAGGGTGGGTTCAATAGGGAATTGGAATTTAACCCTACGGGTTGTACAATCAACAGAAGCATAATATGCATGCAACCAATCCATCCCAAGAATGACATCAATATCAACCAAATCTAACTCAACAAAATCATAAGGCAAGATTTTATGCAATATGAACATGGGATAATTTCTATAGACTCTTTTAGCAATAATAGACTCACCAACAGGGGTAGATACTTCATAAGGTTCACACAACAATTCGGGATTAATATGAAGCTTTTTGGAAACAAAAGGAGTAATAAAAGAAAGAGTGGCACCCGGTTCTAGTAAAGCATACATATCAAAATAAAAAATCTTTAAAATACAAGTGACCACATCGGGCACCTTATCAACCCCTTGTCTCCCATGAAGAGCATAGAATCTATTTTGCCTTGGAGCATCCCCTTATGGACCTCCTCTTCCTTTTTGACCCGCAGTTGCACCTTGGCCTTGTGGACGACCATCTCTACCTTTGTTTTGAGCACGAGGATAGTCAATCACATTATGACGCAAGTCACCATAGCCATAGCAAGCATTAGAGTTTTTCAAACATAGGGCATTATGGTTCCTACCACATCTTTGGCACATAGGGTTAGGCATCCCACCACCACCTTGGAATCTTGAATAATCATTAGCAAATCTCCGAGTAGGAGCATTGGGAGACAGGCCTTGGAACTTGTGGCCTTGAGGAAACCAGCCACCCTTGGAACCTTAGAATCTACCTTCAAAACAAGCCCTCTTGGACTCACAACTTCTTCTTTTTCTAAACTTTTCTCCCTCTAGTTGCTCGACGTATGTAATGAGATGGGACAAATCCATATCACTACTAACATAGCGGTATGACACTCCTCATTAACCAAGTCGGACACACCCTGCACAAATTTTTTCATCCTTGATCTCAGCACGACAACCAATTGTGAAGCATACTTAAAGAGTTGGTTGAACTTGAGGGCATACTCCCTCAAACTCGTGGAACCTTGGTTAAGGTTCATAAACTCCATCATTTGAGCCTCCCTTAGCTAGATAGGAAAGAAATAGTTGAGAAATGTGGCTTTGAACTCTTCCCAAGGAATAGTATCATCATCTCTCCTCTCCAACTTCCATCGTGTAAACCAAATTTTCGCCACACCTTTGAGTTGGTAGGCCGCTAACTCCGCTTTCTCCTCCGAATAGACCCACATAATAGATAGCACTTTGTACACCTTATCGATGAACTCTTGGGTATCCTCGTCCATCGTGGATCCATAGAACTCCGATTGGTTCATTCTGTGAACTCTCTCACCCTAGAAGCCGGAGTGGGAGGTGAGGGGCTTGGACCCCCTGGTGAATTTGGTTAGTCATAGCATATGCCAACATTCTAATAGCATCCCAAAATTCATCTTGGGCTACACCTCCACCTTGAGAAGCTTGAGGAGCGGGAGGGGTTGGTTGCTCCTCAGGTGTAACCTTGAGGAGCTTGAGGAGCGGGAGGGGCCAGTTGTTGCTCGGGTGTACGGACTCTCCTTAGTCTTTATCTTGGACTCGACATGATCTAGAAGAGAAAAGAGCATTTGTTAGGGGAAAGTACTCACACTCACTTCTAAATCACCATATAGTCCATGAAGAAGTGAAACATTTCCAAAAACTCTTTGTAACCTCCCATTCATAGTTGTGGTGCACTTCACAACCACGAATAAGACTCTAATTGACGTAGTATGTTGGATTCCGAGGATAATTAACAAATTAGTGCTCTGATACCAATTTTTTCATGACCTAAACCTAGGGCCTAGACGTCACACGGTGAATGGGAACCCGAAGGAACCCCAAACAAGCCTCTTAGCATATTATGCAGACATCCTTGGTCGTGGAAGAAAAATAAACAACATAAGAGATATAAATAAGGGAAGCGAGACTAATAGAAGTATTGATATTTATAAAGGCATAAAAGAGTCAAGCTCATGGCATAAGAACATCAATTATCCAACAACACCTCTAACATGGAATGAAGCGGGGGCCAAGACACTTTTCGTGCTCACCCTCATAGTATCAAGTGTCCAACATAAAGAAATATCGAATAGCAAGAGTAGCATAGATAGCATCCTCGAACTTGAGGACTCACCAAAGCTTATCTTCCGATATACCAAATTAGCCACGTGGAGGATGATAGAGAAGTGCTCTGGTCCCTATATGGTAATATCATGTAGGCATAGAGTATGCGCTAGTAAATTTGAATGTACTAAGTATTTAGGATGCAATGGAACAATACATAAGCCAATATAGTCAAAATGCATAATCATAAGCAATGGATAAGTATAATATCAATATGGCATGTATGATCAATGGTTGAAGTAAAACATTCTTATAAATCATATAGCTTGAATAATACCTAACACATGTGGGAAGAGACCATAATCAATATAGACCAAGCAAACTACTACTTGGAATCCAAGGCATGTCACCCCCTTGTATGGTGATTGAGGTACTCACCCCTCAACAAGGTGATTGGGCATGTCACCTCCCAACAAGGTGATTGAGGTACCCACCGATCAACAAGGTGATTGGACATATCACCCCCCCCAACAAGGTGATTGAGGCATGTCACCCCCTCAACAAGGTGATTGGGCATGTCACCTCCAAACAAGGTGTGTCTACTTGCAACGTAATAGATACTTTCATGAATTCAATAGTTACATGCAAGCCCTTAATCATCATAAAGTCATTTGACATATAAACCATGTAATAAATCATAAATAACTTTAGAATCCTTGTCATGACATTTTATCAAACACTTGGTGGGTTCATAATGCTTGTTCAAAATTATGCAATTCAAGAATGAAATAATATGAAAAAACTCAATGTAGATCAACCAACCAACATACAGAAAAACCCTCATACAAGGTTCCTTGAAATCCATCATCAAATCTCATAGTAGACCATAGTTTCATAGCTCAAAATATGCATAATATCAAAAGACAAAATCAATTCATGATATAAGCTTGAAATAGATAGACATGCATAATCAATCAATATTTCATAAAACCCCAATATAATTTATGATCATAATCAATAATAAGAGATACCCATAGATGATACAACTTGAAAACATGTTATTTTCATAAAAAGGAAGATTGGGCTCCATAGGTGAAAGGACCCAATGGATGAAAACCACATACTTCAAACTTGGGTTTTCTTGAGATGAGCTTGAATAAAACTTAGAGCTTGAAGAGAATCTTTAAGTTCCAAAGTTAAGCTTAAAATCCTTGAAATTTGAATGAGATATTTGGTTAAGTCTTGGAGAGGCTTTTGAGAGGGTCTTGAATGATATAGAGTTCAAAAATGGCTAAAGTATGGGTGTTTTCAAGCATAAGTGGGCATGGGGCTAACCAATGTCCTTGGCTGAGATAGGAAAACTTACACCAGTCCATGTGCTTGGCTCAATTCAAATCCATCTCGCAGGCCATTTTGTACTACTCCGCGCCCCTTACGTGTTGCGACAAGAGCGCAGATGCTCTCGAAATTTGTACATTAATGAAATTTATTTTTCGCTGTGGGTCCTCTACAATTTGATTTATACCCATCTTCCACTCAACTTTGCCCCCTGATCGATAATATGAAGTCAGATTTTCAATATCACGCACGGATTTTGAGATATATAAATTACAATTATGAGCATTTCTGAAGCATAATTTGGGGCGTTTTAGAGGAGATCCCTCCAATCTAACCAATAACCTCATCAGTAAATCCTGAACCAAGGGTATCGTCTCTAGGGATGGGCAGTCAAATAGGATTCTTAGGCCCCTTAAGCTCATGAACAGGCTCTGGAGAAGCCAATCTAGCCTGCCCTCGAGGTGGATTTTCTCCCCTAATATCTCCCCTTCTGTTGGTCCTTCCTTGACTCTACGTCCACCTTAGATGGGAGCCACATTAGCTGCCTCAGGCTCTCCCACTGAGCGCTGGGATCGAGTAATTGGCATATGTGCAGAAGGAGTAGATTAGACACTTTCAAAATGGGTAATACAAAAGAATACACAAATGGAAGAAAGATGTGAAAACTTTTCCTAACAAATATCCCATAGCCTCTCGAAGATGTGTGTGGATGTCTATACATTGATCCGCGAGACTCTATTAGACACCTTGCTCTTGAATCACGAGCCTAGCGAACCTACGGCTCTGATATCAAACTTTTCATAACCCAAAATGGATCAACACTAGAGAAAGATAAATAAAGCGAAAACAAACTCAAATGATATAAGAAAATATCTCAAAACTTGGAGTCATGAGTACAAGAGCATCTGAAATAGTATGAAAAGTAAAAACAACTATCTCAAAAGTCTTATAAAATCTTATACATAGTCTAAGAGAAATGAAATAAAAGAGGATCTAAAGATCCACGGCGACTCGGAGTTT
>JAOTQR010083475.1:23360-37829 GCA_025774065.1 Solanum ossicruentum
GTCTTATAAAATCTTATACATAGTCTAAGAGAAATGAAATAAAAGAGGATCTAAAGATCCACGGCGACTCGGAGTTTAAGCCTCACCACTGAGATCTAGATGGAAGCAAAACAGCTCAACTAGAGTGATCAACTACTCTATCCTAAGCCCTGTGCTCAATCTGTAGGGAGGAAGGAAATTGAACAAGTATGTAATAACGAAAAAGCCTATCACCTGCATCAAAAGTGTTAGTGCATAATGCAATAAGTCATGAATAATAGCAATTATGGATGATAAACCAATCCAAAGGTTCAATGCGATGCAAGAATGCAATGGCATCACGGGCCATGTATGAGGTGAAATCATGACCGTTGCAGGTTGATGTACACATCTATCAAACCAAAGCTACAGGATAAAACTTGGCGGCGTCGCAGGCCATGTACAAGATATATACTAAGGTATCGCAAGCGATAGTCAAAAGTATCTCAAGGAGTCACAGGCCATAACCACTATCTCAATATGATTATAATGTATCAAATGATGTAAATGTAGTGACAAATGTGCACAACAATGCATCTAACCATGCATCAAATATGTGCATACGAATACAAATGGTCATATATAACACATGTGCATACTAATGCAACCCAATCAGAAATAAGATCTGTGCATGCCAATGCACCCAGTCTAGTATTAAATATGTGCATAACAACGCAATAATGGACCATAAGTTCTGTGCATAACAATGCAACTAGTCAATATAAGATCGGTGCATACCAATGCAATGCAACTAGTCAATATAAGGTAGGTGTTTACCAATGCAACAATAGAAGATTAACATTATATTGCTGTTTCATATCTCATCTCTTCACCACTCATAAATAACCACATGTCATTGAAACAATCTCCACAAGTATCCCAAATGGGCTCATAACTCTCACATTGATCATACTCATCATCAATTAGTCATAACATTAACCAAGAACTATTTTCAAGTCCCATATTATCATAATAATATCCCAAACTATCTTAAAACACAAGATTTCATCTCAAATAATCAATAGGATCGTCATTTACTCAATATTCATCATACATGACTTCATATTCCCATCAAATTCAATCATATCATGACATCGGATCATAATTCAATCTACATCTCACAATTATCACATAAGCATGTTCAATAGCTCAAATCCAATCCCAATAAGGTTAGCCGAACCTCTCGATGCCAAAACCGTACTCAGACAAGCTTTGAATCAACTCAAGCCTCCAAATAACCCACGAAACAATCAACCACTAACAAAAATGGATACACGCATCAAGAGGTGAATTTTGTTACTCGTATTAGCATATTTTAGGCTTAGAGGGAAAATGATCAAAATTAAGGCTAAACTTTGAAAGTTTTAAATTTGGACATTGACTTCAAAATCTAATTCTAAACCAAAAAAAAATTGAGTTAGTGGTGAAAATATCACTAGAATCGAGTTCAAATCGATAGTGAAATTATCATTTAAAGTTTTAAAATTATAGACCAAAAATCTCAAATTTTGGGTATTTAAAATCGTGAAATTCTAGCCAAAATCAAGATAAAAACCTTGAAAATTAATCAAAAGGACTTTAAAAACACTTATCCAAAAACTCTCTTCAAAAGTCGCCTTCCAAAGCTTGAAATAATGAAAATGGAGGTTTTATTTCTTTAAAATGACTTAGAAAAAATGTACTCCGTGAAGGCAGACAATTGCCCACAATTGTGGAGAACAAAAATAGGATGCACCTGATGCCCCATACTAGCCATTGCCAAAACTCAAAATGGACCCTCGGAACTCATCCAAACTTAGAATTTCACAAACTTTATATGTATCCATAACAAAAATAGTGAGCTAGACTAAATAGAATCATCGTAACTTGATTATGAGGTCTCCATGAAACATTTATCAATATAAGTCAATAAAACTAGTTTAAAACTCAAAATATAAAAATTGTCCTCAGAAACTCCAAAAATTACGACAAGACCATTTTCAGCATTGGTTTTACCATGCGAAACTATTGGAACTGTTAAAATTTTGATTCGAGCTTTCAAACTCCAAATGTTGACCAATGTCAAACTTTAGTTTCAAAAATGACTATAATCACAACTTTGGGCCAAAAAACTCATTTTAACTCCAAATTTAGTTCTACAACTTCGTGTAGTTCAGTTTCGGCATTTCGGAGCTAATGAAATCGATGGATCCCCATCTAAAACTCAGACTGACATAAAAACACACTTTTTCAATAAATTAAGCTTTCAGAAAGATCAAAACTCATATTTTCAATGTTTAAAACTCAGGATTTTAGTTCTAACCATTCAAATAGTTCAAAGTAGGAACAAAACAACTTACAAAAGGGTAAAATAGTAATTTTCATAGATAAAGCCAAAAATTATCAACCAGGTCATTTCAACCTATCGGGAGGGGGGTTAAGGTTGGCGCTATCACAGCTTAAGAAATCGAGTTGTGACATTTGTATATGCATGTGTATTTGTATGTAATATTTGGTAATTACACAAATGATTACATAAAATGTGAAATTTTGTACATAAATTTATAAAAATATACATGATATTTGTATAATATTTTGTTAGTTATAAAAAAATAAATATATACATAACTGTTGATGTATAGGAATATATTCCTCTCCAAAATACTCCTTCGCCATTTCCCCCAAAAAGCTTCTTTCATTATATTTAGTAATGAGGTCTAAGGGTGTTCTTCACTTTAGGCGTTTGGCGTGGAAATTTTTATTATATATAATGAATAATCAATCCCTCTACCTACATACATCTTTTTTCAGTTCAATAATAATTTAGAGGAGGTCGAACTGACTACCAACTTATACCTTTTGTCACTTCACAATGACTATTTAGAGAAGGTCTAATTGACTGCCAACTTATACCTTTTGTAAATTCAATAATAATTTAAAGCATTTCGAACTGACTACCAAGTTACACTTTTGTCAGTTCAATAATAAATTAGAGGAGGTCGAACCTATTATCAACTTACCTTTTTGTTACTTCAATGAGTATGATGCAGAAGCAACAATGTTTTGTCACATCAATGAGTATTTAGAGAAGGTCAAACAAACGACCAACTTACCTGTACTTTAGTCACTTCAATGAGGATGATGTCAAATGGACTACCAACCTTACTATTGATTAGATAGATTATATTGTCTTAGAGCTCCAATTAAAAGGAACAATACTTCAAGGAACGAGCTTGCAGGTCTTACCATATACCTTACCTCAGTGAAAAAGGCTAAGGATAATTACGATTCCATGCCTTAAGGCTGACTAAAGCTTCCCTCTTTCCTAGCCTCCATTACCCTGAAAATCCTTTTTCATTGCTCTCACAACATCAAGTCAAATAGTGATATTTAACAATCTTAAGAAACTTTACAACAAAGATGACATTCAGGCTCATAAGAAGCTTTTGTCGCCAACTAAATCGGAAAATGCAAGAAAATTGAATTGGAAATAGATAGTCTTTTCAATCTTTTCTTATTTTGATAGCATCCCACCCTCACATTAGGATTAGAGGACTTCTTTGTGCCTTAAGCTTTTTTCCCTTTGCAAGTGACTTGAAAGTCGGACCAGCGCTTTAAGAAGGTGCCAGTTGACTTTCCTTTTTCATGAAAGTGTGCCCATTGGAATATCTTCTCATTCCCTTTGTGATTTATATAGCAATAGATGAACTATATTGAGTGCAAAGAAGAACTTCCACCCCTTTTTATTTAAGTAAAATCCTTTTTCATCTCTCTCGATGCATTACCAAATAGTGAAGTTTAACAATCTTAAGCATCTTGAAGGTAAAGATGAAATTCGGGCTTGTAAGAAGCTCCCTTGTCGCCAATTACATTGGAAAATGCAAGAAACTTTGAATTGGACATAGATAGCCTTTTCTATCTTTTCTGATTTCGATAGGTATTCCACCCTCACCTCAAGATGAGAGGATTTCTTTGTTCCCCAAGCTTTGTTCCCTTCGCAAGAGACTTGAAAGCCAGGTAGCCATTTTAAGAAGGTACCAGTTGACTTTCTTTTTTCTCAAAAAAGTAGCCCATTGGAATATCTTCTCACTCCCTTCATGATTCTGAGGGGTGGGGGATCATGAAGGAGATATAGCAATAGACGACATATTTTGACCCTGAAAGAAGAACTGCTATGCCCCCTTACTTAAGCAATATCCTAAGATTCGCTATTAGCCTCTTTCTCAGCGTATTATAATATAAATATTTTATTAGTAAAGGTTTTGACGAGAATAGGACTAAGAGAGAAGCTTAGGATATTACTTAAGTAAAGGGGCATAGCAGTTCTTCATTCAAGCTTAAAATAGGCTGTCTATTGCGATATATCCTTCCTGATCCCCCCAGAATCACGAAAGGAATGAGAAGATATCCCAATGAGCATCCTTTTGAGAGAAAAGAAAAGCCAACTAGAACCTTCTTAAAGCACTTATGTAACAAAACCCAATTTAGGAGACTTGAGTATAGAAAAGTTGGTCTAAAAAGTGGCTTGAAGTCGGATTTACGAGATCACTTTTAGCATAAGATGGCATACGACCCGTAGGTTCGATTCTCAAACATAGAATTTATAGAAAGGGAATGGTTTTATCACGACTTTGGCCTAGGGCCTAGGAATGACCTAGTGAATGGGAACCCAAGAGTCCCTAAACAAACCTCATAGCATCCATATATATGCCATCGGTCCAATAGTGCATAATTAACAATAAACACATAGTTCTATGAAATGGGTAAGGATGACTCATGCTATGGGATATCATAGGGATAGGAATTTGCATGGATTCACACAGAACATACTACATAAGAACTAAGGGGTGGGTAAATATGATTTACATTATAGGGATAGAAGGGACTGAAGACTTTCTATATTTCCGCATCTTATCATAACATTAACAACATGAGATAGACATAGTCATAGTCTCCATAAGCAAATAGCATAACACATAACAAGCCCATATATATAGTTTTACATGATGTCCAATGAATACTCAAAGTCATAGAATTGGACGCAGGCCAAGACAATTCCCGACCTCACCCTCAAAGTAAAGACATAAGTGGAAATAGCATAATAGGTTGATAGAAGGTGGGTCTTGTCCTTGAAGTAAAGGACTCAGCATTAGCAAGCTCACAATCTAATCTAACCATCAAGAGGTGGATGAAGATAGTCTCCAGTACCTGCTTTGTTAGATCATGTAAGCGAAAGTATGCATTAGTACGTTTGAATGTTCTAAGTATGTGTCCATGCAGATGTGTATGAACTTATTAACTTGCAAAAAATGTCATATGACAAGGGCACACATATACAGAAAAAGTATGTAGGAAAGAATATAATAGCAATATACCATGAAATCCCTGATGCATGAGTGTGATAATACTTTAAACATAGCGGGGATGGGATCTCAATCGACATAAGACATAGTAAGCTATAAATTAGAACTGTGTCATCTTGCCACATCAGATAAAGAGGTGACCTATTTGCCAAAGGTAGATCCTTAACATGACCATCCCTTATAAGGGGCATAAAAATGAACCTATATTAGGCACATAGTTATGGGACTTAAGGATTTATATAAGGACCTATGGGGATAAGACCCCTCACACAAGTCCACTCAGTGCTAAGTCATCATCCCACGAGAATATATATACGTATACGTGCTTGAAAAAGAGGCATAAGCCTTTTCAAATCATAATCATGTATATTTAGACTTAAAGGATAAATCATATTTCATAGTCATGTATACTTAGGTTTAAAAGCAAAATCATACTTCATGTCATAACACCCATAGGGCTCTTAAGACACATCATAGATATCATATGATCACATGTCATGTCATAACCATACTTCTCTTGAAAACATAGTCATAAACATAATTGGGTCTTGACCCACATCATAAATCTCATGAAAATCAATGTTCATTCATGCATATATCATGAGGGATGAATGAATAGCATGGGTACTAGGAATTCATAGTAATCATCATAATATAATGAAAGTATAGTAAATCCATGAAGAAATGATTAATTAAGGCATACTTGAAATTGCCCATGCATGGATTCAATATTTAAAGAGATATGCATATTCAAACCTTCATAATATCAATGCAATTCAATATAATAGGGCTTAAATCACTTTTAAAACATCAATTCAGTACATCCCATATCTCAATTTTGTCAAATCAACACTAATATAAAAGATCTGTATTCAAAGCAAGCTTAAAATTCATAAATTAATAAGTAAGAAGTGTATTGTTAGGGGTCTTCATGATTGAAAGGAATCATGAATCAATCCTGCATAGCTTAGATACCAAGAATAATTTAGGATGGAATTGACTTGAATTGAAAGCCCTCTTGAAATCCTAGCTTGAATCTCTTAATATAAGACTAGAAGAGAGAGTTTAGGAATTGAATTCTAGAGTTTGAGTGTGATGAGAGAGAATGAGCGTAAAATGGTGAGTAGAATCTGATTTAGGGGCTTAGGATAGGTTGCAAGGTCCTAAAAAACCTTTAGAATAAACCAAAATTACAAAAAGACCATTAATGAAGTAGACTTTGAAAAGTGTACAGGGGTCCCATAGAAATACATCATGGTCCATACAAAAGTACACTGACCATATAAAGTGCTCGTACAAATGACTTCTTTGGCACTTAGAAAAATTTAGGCTAATGACATTCATACTAAAGGCTTCACCATCTGTACAAAGGTGTACTGACCGTACAAAGTGCCCACACAAATGACTTTTCTAACTCATACAAACATTTAGGTTAAGGACATTTCCACTGAAGGCTTCATGGTCCGTAGATAGGTTCACTGAACGTATAACAGTCCATATAAATGACCCAAGTTCTGAGCTAGTAATTTTATACTTAGAAAAGAAATCTTGGACAAAACATTCATGGGATCACCACACGAGCCGTGGTGGGATGTATGGATTGTACAAGTGTCTGCAGTGTCATACTTAGCCAAAATTACATAAGATTCCTTGAAGGAAGCACCTTGTACGGACCACATAAGTGCCCATGGTGGTCTTCTCAGCCAAAACAGAGGGAACACGTGAAAGCTCATAGACCCAGTACTAATGGGCTCTACGAAAACGGGCATAACTTCTTGATCTAGATTCAAAATTACGTGAAACCAGATGCATTGGAAAGTTAATTCAAAGATCTTCAATCTGGTTTGTCATAGGCGACCCAGTTATTTTTATGCAATGTGATATGACTATTTAAAGTTGACCTTTGAATCTGTTCATGTAAAAAACTTAGTCAATGCAATTCCTTTGAACTTGGCTTGATATAAGAGCTTTATAAAGACCATAAACACATACGTAATCTTGGATTAAAGGATTGAAAGTGAATTTAGCTTGAGTTTGAAGGTTCCATTAAAATTCTATAACTTGCGGGGTATTACATTCTCCCTCATTAGGATGATTCGTCCTCAAATGAGAAATGGACTAGCTTGAAAAGGCTTGACTTAAACAAGAAGACACAATGAATAACACATCACTTGAAATCATAAAATCATGAAAACTCGTGTCAAACATATTTTAAACCATTTTTGTGCAGATGTATGCATGTCATGTCTTGCAACTTAAGAGTGAAAGAATTAGGACCATTTAGAATAGAAAGAACCTAGCTAATACCTTTGGCTTGAGTAGTTTGGAAAAGATAGGGATATCACCTCATCATCTATGACTCCACCTCCCAAGTAGCACTCTCCATATGTTGATTCCTTCAAAGCACTTTAACTGAAGCCACATCCTTGTTGTGCAGTCGTTTTACTTGCCTGTCAAAAGTTTCAGCCGACACCTCTTCATAAGTCGAATTCTCTTCAGCCTCAACACCTTCCAAAGGCACAATCGAACTAGGATCACTAGTTAACTTTCTCAACACTGATACATGGAAAACTGGGTGAATAGAACCTCATATCCCAAGTCAAATCCAACCTATAGACCTCTTTGCTAATTCGCTCAACTATTTCATACGGACCTATATAGCGGGGACTTAGCTTGCCCTTTTTACCAAAACACATTACACCTTTCATAGGAGAACCCTTTACATATACCCAATCACTGATATGAAACTCAAGATCCCTCTATCTAACATTCGAATAAGACTTTTTACGACTTTGAGCCATCTTCAACCTTTCCCTAATCAAGTTCACCTTTTCGATGGCCTTCAAAACCAAATTCATCCCAATCAATGCCATCTAACTCAACTCAAACCATCCCAATCAGGGATCTACACTTTCTCGTTCCATACTAATGCTAGAATGGAAATATTGTTGTAGCCAAACTCAATAAGTGGTAGATGATCATCCCAATTCCCTTGAACTGCAATGCAAAAGCCCTCAACATGTCCTCCAAAATTTAAATTGTCCTTTTGGCTTGTCCATCAGTTTGAGTATGGAAACTGATGCTCAATTTCACCTTTGTGCCAAGCCCTCTTTGAAATGATTTCCAAAAGGGAGGAGTAAATTCGGTACCATGATCCGATATAATAGACATAGGCACACCATGCAATCTAACCAACTCTCGAATACAACCTTGCATAATCATCGACATTGAAAGTAGTCTTAACGGGTAGGAAATGAGCCGATTTAGTCATCCCTATCAACAATACCCAAATAGAGTCAAATTGCTTTGGGGTACGAGGCAATCCAACCACAAAATTCATATTCATATCTTCCCACTTCTAAGTAGGAATCTTAATATCTTGAGCTAAACTACCGGGCCTTATATGATCCACCTTCACTTGTTGACAATTAGGACACTCGGATACAAACTTGGCTATGTCTTCTTCATACCATGCCATCAATACACTTCCCTCAAGTCCTAATACATTTTGGTAGATCCTAGATGTATAGAATGATGAGAATTGTGGGCTTCACTTGGTATAACTTCTCTAAGACCATAAAGATCCTAGATGTATAGAATAATGAGAGTTGTAGGCTTCAATTGTGATCACCTCCCTAAGACCATCAACATCCGGAACACACAACTAGTTTCGATACCTAAGTAAACCATCTCCTCCTTGGCAGAAAACCTCTATCTTTTTTTGGGGTGGCGGAACCAACTTCTTTAACTCAACTAAAGATAAATATAGGTCTGGTTTGTCCTTGACATCAACAACCACGGAAGACTCAACCTTAGTCTCAACATGAATACCACTATCATTAGATTTAGCCAATCTAACACCAGCTAAATGGTGAACATCTCTTACTAACTCCCTCTTTCCCTCATCAACATGAGACAAAATACCCATAAATATTCTACTAAGAGCATCAGTTACTACATTTGCCTTACCGGGATAATATAGGACATTTATGTTGTAATCTTTAAGAAGTTCCAACCACCTTTGTTTCCTCAAATTAAGATCTCTTTGGGTGAACCTATATTGCAAACTCTTATGATTGATAAACATATCAACATAAACC
The DNA here is from genome assembly GCA_025774065.1 of Solanum ossicruentum. Taxonomy (NCBI): domain Eukaryota; kingdom Viridiplantae; phylum Streptophyta; class Magnoliopsida; order Solanales; family Solanaceae; genus Solanum; species Solanum ossicruentum. The sequence continues at coordinate 32,821 of JAOTQR010083475.1, forward strand.
CCATATAAATAATGTCTCCAAATCTTCAAAGTAAATACCACAACCACCAACTCAATATTATAAGTCGATAATTTTGTTCATGCACCTTCAATTGTCTCAATGCATAATCTATCACCTTGCTATGTTGCATGAGCGTAGAACCCAACCCAATCTAAGAAGCATCACAATAAACCAGAAACCCATCTGATAAGATCAAAATAGGGGCTGAGACAAGTTGATCCTTTAAAGTCTAAACTCTTCTCACACTCATCCGACCATATAAACTTGGACTTCTTCGGATTCAACTTAGTCAATGGAGATGCAATTGTTGAAATGTACTTAAAAAACCTCTGATAATAACCAACCAGCCCAAGAAAAGTTCAAATATCAGAAGAAGTCAATATAGTCTAGGCCAACTTTTCACGGCCTTGGTCTTCTTTGGGTCAACTTTAATACCATCACCAGATACAATGTAACCAAAGAAGGCCACTTCTCCTAGCGAAAACTCACATTAACTGAACTTGGTAGACTAGTGATTCTCTCTCAAAGTCTGAAGAACTAACCTCAAGTGACCCATTTGCACCCGCTCACTTTGGGAGTAAATAAGAATATCATCAATGAAGACAACCATGAAACTGTCAAGGAATGTAATGAACACCTGATTCATAAGGTCAACAAATATAGCCTGAGCATTGGTAAAACTGAAAGACGCCATCAAAGTAGGGAAGTATTAAGACACGTTTCAAAGCACGACATAAGAAATGAAGAAGTGGGATAATTTCTAGAATGCCATCATAGCCTCCCACTCATAGGTATGGTACACTTCACACCGATGAATATGACTCTACTTGATGCGGCATATTGTACTCCGAGGATCATTTATAAACCTAGTACTCTAATACCAAGCTTTTCATGACCTGGCCCTAGGACCTAGGAGTGACACGGTGAATGAGAACCTGAGAGTCCCCAAACAAGACTCATAATATTCATATACATATCATCAGTTCATAAGCATATAATTAAACCATAAGCACATAGTCCTAAGAGATGGGTAACTATGACTCAAGCTACGGGATATTATAGGAATAGGGATTTGCATGGATTCACATAGCACATAAGAACTAAAGGATGGGTAAATATGACTCACGCTATGGGGATAGAAGGGAATTAAGACTTTCCACATTTCCACATCTCATCATGAACATATCATCATAACATTAACAACATGAGATAGACATAATCATAGTCTCCCAAAACAAACAACATAACACATAACAAGCCCATACATCTAGTTTCACATGAAGTCCAATAATACCTCTAATTCATACAATAGGATGGGAGCCAAGACATGTCCCCGACTCACTCAAAAAGTAAAGAAATAAGTGGAAATATCATAATAGGTAGATATAAGGCAGGTCTTGTCCATAAAGTAAAGGACTCACCACTAGCAAGCTCAAAATATAATCTAACTATCAAGAGGTGGATGAAGATGGTCTTCGATCCCTACATGGTTAGATCATGCAGGCAAAACTATGCGTTAGTACGTTTGGATATACTAAGTATAAGGGCATACAAATACTTATGAACTTATTGACCAACAAATAATTTTAGATGACAATGGAACATATATATATATATATATATATATATATATATATATATAGAAGAAGTATATAGGAAAGAATATAATATAATTATGCCACGAAATCTATGATGAATGAATGTCATAATACTTTCAACATAGAGACCTCAACTGGCATAATATCAAGTGAGCTATAACTTGGAACTCCGTCGTCTTCTCCACAATAAATAAAGAGGTCACGTACTTGACAAATGTAGATCCTTAACATAATCATCCCTTAAAGGGGGAATAAACATGAACTTATGTTTGTCATATAGTTATGGGACTTGAGGATTTATACAAGGACCCTTGGGGATAGACCGCCTCACACAAGTCCACTCGGTGCTAAGTCATCATCCCACCAGAATACATATACAAATACATGCTTGAAAAAGAGGCATAAGTCTTTTCAAATCATAATCATGTATATTTAGCCTTAAAGGCCAAATCATATTTCATAGTCATGCATACTTAGGGTTTGAAGTCAAATCATACTTCATGTCACAATTCCATGTATTGAAATAGCTCCTTCATTCTTGTACATAATGGTGTGAACATCAATGAAGCTCTTGAGCCAAATCATCGATAGTATATGATTACATGTCATGTCATAACCTTATTTCTCTTGAAAACATAGTCATAAACAAAATTATATCTTGACCCACATCATAAATCTCATGAAAATCAATTCTCATGCATGCATATGCCATGAGGGATGAATAAATAGCATGGGTACAAGAAATTCATAGTTAAATTATCATAATATTTAAAGGGATATGCATATTCAAACCTTCATGATATTAAAGGGATAGCATCAATTAAGGCATACTTGAAATTACCCATGCATAGATTCAATATTTAAAGGGATATGCATATTCAAACCTTCATGATATCAATGCAATTCAACATAATATGGCATAACTTTAAAAATAAAAATTAAATACAACTCATATTTCAATTTAGTCAAATCAATACTAATATAAATGACAAATATTCAAAGTAAGCTTAATATTCATAAATTAAGAAGTAACAAGTGTGAGGGGTCTTCATGACTGAAAAGAATCATGAATCAAACCCACATACCTTAGACTAAAAGAATTAGGATGGAATTGACTTGAATTGAAAGCCCACTTGAAATCCTAGTTTGAATCTCTGAACACATGACTAGAAGAGAGAGTTTAGGAATTGAATTCTAGAGTTTGAGTGTGATGAGATTCAATGAGTGTAAAATGGTGAGTATAATCTGATTTAGGGGCTTAGGTTAGGTTCCAAGGTCCTAAAAGACCTTTAGAGTAAACCATATTTACAAAAAGACCATTAATGAAGTGGACTTTAAGAAGATTACATAGGTTTCATACAAATGCACCATGGTTCGTACAAATGACTTCTCTAACACTTGAAAAAAATTAGGCTAAGGACATTTCCACGAAGGTTCACGGTCCGTAGAAAGGTGCACTGACTGTACAAAGTGCCTGTGCAAATGACTTTTCTGACACTTAGAAAAATTTAGGCTAAGGATGCTTCCAGTGAAGGCTTCACAGTTCGTACAAAGTTTCACTAATCGTTCAATGGCCCATAAAAATAACCCAAGTTCTGAGACGATGATTTTATACTTAGAAAAGAAATCTTGGACAAAGCCTTCACGAGATCCCCACCATAAGCCATGGTGGGTTGTACGAACCGTATAAGTGTTCGTGGTGATACTTAGCCAAAATTATGCAGGATGTTTTCAAGAAAGCACCGCCACAAGCTGTGGAAGCTTGCACAGACAGTACAAATGCCCATGGTGGTCTCCTTAACCAATATAGAGGGAACACACAAAAGCTCACTTATCTAGCACTGACAAGCTTTACGAAAATGGGCATAACCTCTTGATCCAAACTCAGAATTAGGTGAAACCAAATGCCTTGGAAAACTAATTCAAACATCTTCAGTTTGGTAGGCAGTAGTCTACCCAATTAATTTTGTGCAAGGATATATGACCATTTAAAATTGACCTTTGAATCGGTGCATGCCAAAAACATAGTCCATCGAATTTGTTTGAACTTGGCTTGATGTAAGAGCTCTATAAAGACCATAGACCACATATATAAGCTTGTATTTAAGGCTTGATTTTTCGGGTTTCATTCTGATCTTACAATTTGCAGGGTATTACAAGATTCCAAGTATGGGATAACCCACAGACCAAGTGATAGCTCGTAGGATACCTTATGACATGTAGATGATTTCATGAATGGGACCCCAGATATGAAGAAAATTTGAAGTTTTCAAAAAAGTGATTTATGAGTTACCAAACGGCTCATGGAATGGGTTATAGCCCATATTGAACTTTAATGGGCAAGGCCAAAGAAGTGAAGAAAAATGATTAAGTGTTATGGGACGACTCATAAGAAGTTTGTTAACACATACTATTATTCACAGTTTTCAATTCAACAAAGTTAATTTGCAGGATTTTCAAATGTATCATAAGATGAGGAGATTTACAGCTCATATGTCGACCTATGGCTCATAATAGGGATTTCGTAAGTCACTTTCGATAGTTTTTAATAAGAGAAAATTTGGTATGTCATTTTGGGAATGGAAAGGGGACCTATTTCTGAAACGACCCTAAAAAGTTCCTGAAAATGTGCCTCAGAATGTCCAAAATTTTAAATTCTATATATATCTCAAAATCCATGTGCAATATCAAAAATCCATCTTCATATTCTTGTTCAGGGGGTCAAAATTAGTTGGAAAAGGGTCTAACCATTATTTAAGAGCAAAAGATTAGCAACTATATTTTTTTAAAGTGCGATTTCCAGAGAGGAATCCGCGACACGCCTCTGTGTTAAAAAGTGCCTTTTTTTTGTATGGTCCAAGACTTCTAAATTTACCTATACTTAGCCTTATTTCACCCTCATATCATCCTAAATATTTTCCAATACTCACTCAAATACTTATCCATATTTTCACTCCCAAATTCAAGTCTCAAACCCTCATCCGGAACTAAGGTTTTCCTTCAAGGTTCTTCTTCAAGTTTCAAGTCTCCATCTCCAATCTTCACCAAGTTCATCCCCAAGCTAAGGTATGTGGGTTTTTTTCATGGGTTCCTTTCACCCATGATACCCAAGCATCCATTTCTTTACAAATGGGTATTGCTTATTATTAAATTCATTGTACACTATGTTAAAGCTATGTAAAATTGTGACTGCTTTACTATGTTTTGAGCTATAAATCTTGGACCTATTGTAAGAATTGATGAGGGGTTTTGATGTATGTTGCTTGAGTTAGTTGCAAAGTGTTGATTGATGGTTTTACAATGGATTTTTTTACATGATTTTATCTCTATGTTTCATGGTTTTATACTAGCATTACACACCCTCTAAGTGTTTGATAAAATATCTGGATGTGGTTTCTTGAGGAGTTGAAG
>JAOTQR010083498.1:0-37801 GCA_025774065.1 Solanum ossicruentum
TGTTGCATGCAGGGCTAGTAGATGAGGTGCGACAAATATTTGTTCCATATATGGATTACACCATAGGAATTCGAAGGACCATTAGTGTCCCTGAAATGGACCAGTATCTGAGAGAAGAAAATAATTTAAACAAGGATGATGAATTAAAGAAGTTGATTCTTCAATTATCAATTGAAGATATCAAGAGTAATACTTGCACACTAGTTGATAAACAACTTGACAAAATAAAGCGATTAATAATTGAGAAAATGTGGTTGATACATCATATTGGTGCTACTAGAGCTTTTGATGAAGCCAAAAAAGAAGGTGCCGATGAAACGTGGAAGAAGATGTGTTGAAACCATGTCTGCAAGCTGTAAAAATTTTCTCAAAAATAATGATCGTTGATATGACAAAGAATAGTGAGGGTGAGTATTTGCAAATTCATGGTTGAAATCTAATTTATATGTATATACTTTCTCCTTTTCAAGACTTCAATGGGCATAGCCATGTAATTCACTTTTTTTCTATGATTCCTTTACCTGCCTATAAATATATTTGTCAATTAAACTAATTGTCTACATATATTATCTTTTATCCTTCTGAAAATTATTGCCACCCTTCTTTTAATTTGGTTTTGCTTCTCTTTTTGCTCTAACTAGCGAAAGACTTGAAATAAGTTTATGGATTCTTTGCAGAAGTTTAAACTATATGTATTATAGATTGTCAAGTTGATGTGTCCTTTTTAGGAGAATTATGTGTCTTATTGTATAATTAAGAATAGAAAAAGTATGTATACAAAAATCAATGTCAAGGATAACTTACTATATAATTAAGAATATGGAATCTGTTAATAAGGATAACTTAAGGGAATGCGTATGTACTCTACTAATGTGATTCTGAAGATGTACGGTTGATTTGATGTGTAAACAAAAGCATGTCCTATAAATGCATTCTCTTGGAGCCAATCCATTATGGGATAGACACATATACTTTTATTTAAATTCAAAAATGACGAGATAATAGAGAAGGCTAAAAACGTAGTAAGATAGAAGAATGATTGGCTAGATCATTTGATTCACCGTGGCAGAACCCATTAATTTCTATGCTTATGAGAAGCATGAATCTATTTTGTTTATCTATTGAGTGGTCTTTCTTTGACTTGGTTTACGCTATACTGGTTCTCGAAAGACTTAACATCTTCTCGCGTCCTTGCATTCTTCGAGCCCTGATTCTCCCTCACTTCGTGCCTATCGTCCAGACCAAGAATATGGAGTATAGTAGAGTCAAAATGCATCAATTTTTCTGATACAGTGAACCATGTTCACCAAGTAAAAGGTGAATAAGAGAAATGATCGGGAATAGAAGAAAACCTTGTGTGACGTCAACAGACTCCTAAATAAGGTAAATAAGAATTTTGGCTCAGAATAGCATCCGAACATAACTCTTCTAGTGTAAACTATATAAGGATCAATGGTACCCTAGAAGAGAATCTTTTGCACCATGTAAACATTGAGGAATCAGCAACAAAGGCAAGCAACAATCATTGAGCTAGCAACACTTAGAAGAAAGAAGATCTAGAGTTAGAATTTATTTCTAAAATTCTATCTTATTTTCTATGCGTTCTACTTATAATTATTGTTTAGGGACAATTATTGTAAATGTGAATGTATTTTGAGAGGGTTGTAACAAGAAGTGGGTTTGGCTTCTTTGAGAGTAGAGTAAGTTATCAGAGTAGATTGTTAGAGTTGCTTGTGAGAGTGGGTTTGGCTCTCGTTTATTGCTTGTTAGGTGAGTAAAATTTTATTGAATTGAGAGTTGCGTGTTTGTAAGTTGACATTGCTCAAGTTTTGAAGTAGTGAAGTTGTTAAAATCTTACAAGGTGTAGGTAGTGATTGTTTCTTCCTTGAGCAATGAGTTTTTCCACTATAAATCTGTGTGTTCGTTTGTTGTTACATTTGTTCTTATTTGGTGGTACTGCTAATGAACCTGGTTTGCTAGTAGGACAATGTAGTGGTCTTTTCATGAATTGTGTAAATGTGATGTTTTTTTCCTTCATGCAAGGAATTAGTTAAAGGATACTTCATATATGAACACTAATATCAAAAGGTTACTCTGTCGCTAAAATGCCTACTAGTATCAATACTTGATCCGTTCAAAGTACACCTTAAAATTAGTACAAGCGATTGTTGTCAAATATAGTAATCCAAATAGGTTGTGCTCGAACTACATGGAGAATATGGTGAGAAAGCATTACTTATGATGTTAGTTTACTTTAGTTTCTATCATGTCCTGTTCCGTAAAAATGTAGAACAATGTATTGTATCTAATGCAATACTAATGCTTGATTTATTAGTATCTTTTTTTTTTATGAATGTAAGAGAGCAAAGTTATTTTCCTTATTAATGGTTACTATCACTCAAATACATGCAATAATACACAGTTTAGCATGTTCTCTTTTGAAGGAGGAATTTCTACTCTTAACGTTTAGTGTTTTTCAATAGCTAAACGTATTGATTTTCCAAAGAAACAGAAGTGTGATACATATTATTGACCACATAAAGACAATAGATTCGTAACCGATTTTTTTAAAAGTAGTGCCTCAAAAGCTGGAGATTAGTTGTTTCTCAAAATACAAAGTAAAAGTAGGATTAAGTTCAAATAAAACAATTGCAATGTTGTGCAGAGTCTGATTAGTTTGTTCCTATTTTTCAGGCTTTAGTTATTGGAGATAATCTTAAGCTTATTTTACTCCTTTTCTTTAGCTTTTCCAGTTATGATTTCATGTATATATGACAGTCATTATTTTCAACATAGCAGTAGCTGAAAATTTGAAATCAGTGCTTTTCTTTCTTTATCCATGTCTGTTTTTTCTCTCCTACAGAATGGTGTCAGAGCAAGCCATCTTAAGGGACCCGTGAGAAGAGAGTGAACCGTATACGCTATTCTTTGAACTATTAACTCAAATAATTTATAGAAAATGAATTCTGAAACAAGTTTCTTAACTCCACCAGTCTTCAATGGTGAGAATTATCAAGCTTGGGCAATTAGAATGACAGTTCATCTTGAAGAGTTGGATCTCTGGGAAGCAGTAGAAGAAGACTATGAAGTAGATCTTCTTGGTGATAATCCAACAATGAATCAGATAAAAATCACAGGGAGAAAAAGACAAGGAAAGCCAAAGCTAAAGCTTGCATTTTCTCTATTGTATCATATTCAATTCTTACCATAATTATGCAAATAAAGTTTGCTGCAAAAATTTGGGAGTATATAAAAAAGGAATACCAAGGAAATGAAAGAGTGCAAAATATGAAAGTGATGAATTTGATTCGAGAGTTTGAAATGAAGAGAATGAAAGAATCAGAAACTATAAAAGAGTATGCGGACCAACTACTCGACTTGGCCAACAAGGTGAGATTGTTTGGTAAGGATTTCACTAATGAAAGAGTTGTTCAAAAGATTCTTGTTACAGTTCCTGAAAAATATGAAGCCACAATTTCTTCTTTAAAGAACTCTAAAGATCTGTCCACTGTTACTTTAGCAGAACTTGTTAAGCTTTGCAGGCATTGGAGCAAAGGAGAATAATGAGGAAAGAAAGTTCCGTTGAAGGTGCTTTTCAAGCTAAATAAGATATCAACAAGTCAGAAAAAGAAAGGAAAAAGAACAAGAAGCTAAGGCAGAGTAATAACTACAACAAACAAGCAGGAAATCAACCACCCCTGCCCTCATTGCAAAAAGATTAATCACTCTCAATAGAAATGTTGGTGGAGACCAGATGTCAAGTGTAATAAATGTAGACAACTAGGTCAAGTAGAGAGGGTATGCAAGTAACAATCGCAATAAGAAGACGCTAAGGCAGTTGTAAATCAATATCAAGAAGATCAATTGTTTGTAGCAACTTGTTTTGCTAGCAAATGAGCTTTGAAAGTTGGTTAATTGACAGCGGATGCACAAATCATATGACCAACAAACAAGTGCTCTTAAAATACTAGATCTATCTTTTATTTTCAAAGTCAAAACTGGAAATGGAGAAAATCATGATGTAAGAGTAAAAGAAAGAGGAATAGTTGCAATTGAAAGCCTTACAGATTTGAAATTTATACTGATTTTCTTTTTGTTCCTGATCTTGATCAAAATCTCTTAAGTATTGGACAACTACTTGAAAATGATTTGAAGTTGTTGTTTGAAGAAAAAACATGTGTCATTAAGGATGCTGACAATAAGGAGATGTTCAAGATCAAGATGCAAGGAGGAAGTTTCAACTTGAGCTTGTTGGATGAGAAGCAAGTTATAGACATCTAATTGGAAAATAACTCAGAGTTATGGCACAAAGACTTGAATATTTTTCATCATGGTGCTATACTCTTCATGAAAGAAAATCAACTAGCAAAAGGTCTCCCAAACCTTGAGAAGAACTTGCCTACTTGTAAAACTTGTCAGTATGAGAAGCAAACATAACTTCTATTTCAGAATTCATCATAGTGGGAAAAGAAGAAGCTGCAACGTATTCACATTGATGTAGGTGGACCTCAGAAGGGTAGTAAGTACTATATTACCTTTATTGTGACTATACAAGATATTGTTGGATTTATTTTTTGAATTTAAAATTTGAGGTCGCTGATGTATTCTGAAAATATAAGGATTTTGTGGAAAATCAGAGTGGTTGCAGCATTAAGGCGATAAGAACAGATAATGGCACCGAGTACACTTCAGAAAAATTCAACAAGTTCTGTAATGAAATAGGAATTGAGCATCAGCTAACAACACCCTATACTCCTCAACAAAACGGAGTAGTGGATAGAAAAAATAGGATGCTAATAGAGATGACAAGGTGTTTGCTTCATGAGAAAGAATTGCCAAAGAATTTGTGGACTGAAGCTGCAAATACTGCTAAAACCATTGAGGCTTGGTTTGGTTACAAACCTTTGCTAACAAATCTGAGAATATTTAGTTGTCTTTGTTTTACTTATGTACCTTAGGTGAAAAGAGATAATATGGATAAGAAGGTTGAACCTGAAATTTTTGTAGGATACAATAGTCTCTCAAAAGCTTATAGGATCTATCGACCTCTAAATGAAAAAATCATCACTAGCAGTGATGTCAAGTTTGTGGAAAATGATACATGGAGTTGGGAAGATGATGAAAAGCAAGAAATTCTAAAATTTCTGCATAAAAATGTTGATGATGTACCTGTTAGAGGCACAAGAACACCTTTTGATATATATCAAAGGTATAATGTTGCAATTTTAGAACTAGGAGGATTTATAGAAGCTGCTAAGAATGAAAAATGGAGATATACGATGCAGGAGGATCTTAAAATGATGGAAAAGAACAATACGTAGGAGCTGGTTAACAAACCAACACATAAGAAAGCTATTAGAGTCAAGTGGGTTTATAGAATTAAGCTCAATCCTAATGGTTCTATAAACAAGTACAAGGACAATCTATTATTCACAAATATGTGGAGTAGATTTTTCAGAGACTTTTGCTCCTTTCGCTTATACTATAAGAAGGTTTTTAGCTTTAGCAGCTCAATAGGGATGGAAAATCCACCAGCTTGATGTGAAATTATCTTTCTTCAATGGCTACCTTGAAGAAGAAATCTTTGTGGAACAACCATAAGGTTATTCTATCAAAGGCAAAGAAGACAAAGTGTACCTTCTAAAGAGAGTACCGTATGGTTTAAAACAGGCTCCTAAAGTTTGGTATAGAAAAATTGATACTCATCTTTTAAGCTTAGTCTTTCAAAAAAGTCTCAGCGAGCCTACGCTCTATACTAGAAGAGAAGATTCTGATTTAACCATTGTCTCTTTGTATGTAGATGACTTGCTAGTTATGGGTAGCAATTTGTACTTCATCATATTGTTCAAGACTGAAATGATAGAGGTTTTTGAGATGACAGATCTTGGTGAAATGTTTTACTTCCTTAGAATGGAAATTCAGCAAAAAGGACAAGAGATCTTTATATACCAACAAAAGTATGCTAAAGAAATTCTCATAAAGTTTAAAGTGGAAGACTGAAAGTCTACAGAAACTTCTATGAATCAAAAGGAGAAGTTTTGCAAAGAAGATGGAGCTGAAAAGATTGATGAAGGACTTTATAGGAGCCTGCTAGGTTGCCTAATGTACTTGATTGCAACGAGGCCAGATATTCTTTATGTTGTGAGTTTGCTTTCAAGGTATATGCATTGTGCTAGTGAAATTCTTTTTCAAGCAGCTAAATATGTGTTTAGATATGTCAAAGGTACTGCAAATTTTGGCATAATGTTAAAAACGACATCATATTTTCAGTTTCTTGGATTTTCTGATAGTGATTGGGCTGGTAGCTCAAATGACATGAGAAGCCCCTCAGGCTACTGTTTTAGTTTTGGCTCTAGAATGTTCTCTTGGTGTTCAAAGAAGCATGATACAGTAGCTCAATCTACAACTGAAATGGAGTATATTGCAGCTACATCAGTTGTGAATCAAGCTCTTTGGATTCAAAAGCTGTTGGAAGATTTGTACATGGAGCAAACGAAGAGCATTGCAATCGTTGTTGATAATCAAGCTGCAATTTCAATAGCAAATAATCCTGATTCACATGGAAAGACCAAACATTTCAAGATCAATTGTTATTTCTTGAGGGAGGTACAACAGAATGGAGACATAACCTTAGTCCACTGCAAAACTGATTTTCAGAATACTGACATTTTAACTAAGACTCTACCTAGAGCAAGATTTGAGTTTCTTCGAAAAAGACTTGGTGTTGCTACTCTTGAGTCAAGGAGGAGTGTTAAAGGTAGTACCTCAAAGCCTGAAGATTAGTTGTATCTTAAAATATAACTTAAAAGTAGGATTAAGTTCAAATATATCAGCTACAATGTTGTGCAGAATCTGATTAGTTTATTCGTGTTTTTTAGACTTTAGTGATTGGAAATAATCTTAATCTTATTTTACTTCTTTTCTTTAGCTTTTCCGTTTATGATTTCATGTATATATGACAGTCATTATTTTCAATAAAGCAGTAGCTAAAAATCTGAAATCATTGGTTTTTTCTTTCTTCATCCATATCTGTTTTTTCTTTCCTACGGTTTTAATTGAACGAAGGGTAAAATCTTGAGTTCTTGGTAATTAGTTGGTTCAACCCCGATTTACTTTTCCAAGATAAATTCAAATAATGACATGACCAATATTTTGAGTCATTTATCTGTACAAAAAAAATTGTGAATTAACTATCCACCACCGACAACCTTCTAAGTTCTACTGTGTATAATGTTTGTGTACTCTAATAAGAAATGTAGCTACTCATATAAAAGCAAAAATAAACATGCATCCAATAAACGTAGAATTAGAATATATCATATTTACGGAAAACTAAATTGTAATAACTCATAATTTGAATTCCAAAGAGTAGTAATCTATGCGATTGAAGAAAATAAAAAATCTGATAATGCTCTATTATTTGTCACATATTGACCTAAAAATATATTTATAGAAATTAAGAGTTGAGTCCATGCCTAAGGCGTCCGTACTCCGTAGTTCTCGTAGTCGACCAATAAATAGTCAATTTCTTTTATACTGCTTCTATAGATGAAGTTATGGTACGTTCTGTTCTCCATCATTATAAGGGGAAAGCATATGTAATTGTGTGGTGGCTGAATTGGGAGCTGTGTTATTCATCTATTAATTTTTTTTATAAGTAACATCATATTTTAATGGTATTTTTTTTGCCATATATAAAATTTAATATATTTAATATAATATTTGATTTGCAATTTAGAAATCTATATAACTAATATATGAGTAAGTTATAAGGAAATCTGCACATTATATTTTACAAAACAGAAGATAGAACATCTACTAAACAAATAATTCAATCTTGTATAACTAATCTTTATATAAAATTAATATATAAATCTCCTCATAATTAATTTCTATATCAGGGCATCTCCAACCCCAAAACACCAAAGTTTACCCTAATATAGTGCTTACACCATTTTAATGTAAACCAACTCCGATCTACTACACCAAATTTTACATCAAAAATAAATATTTTTCTTTTTCTCTATTATTATATTATTATTTTTTATTTCATTTTATATTTTCTCATTTTCATAAAACAAATTCTTCCTAAAACATTGGCCGCCGGATTTCTGAAAGAGTACTTTTGGAATGAAATTATTTAGGAGTATTTGATAGTACAAAGTAGCTGATTCGTATAATTTTTATTTTATAAAAGATAGACATATTTAGTAGCTAGTTAAAAAATAGGTTATTTATATAAAACTAATATAGTGTTAGATTTATAATTTAGAAATACACACAACTAATACATATGTAAGTTATGAAGAAGTTGATTGTAATAATCTGAAGGTTATTTTTGGAATATTTTTATAAAATTATTATTTTAGCTCTCCTGATAGTTGTTTGAATCTCGTTTGATCAATTTGTGGGTTAGTTTTGGATTTTATTGAAAAGTTATGAAATTTTTTGAGTTTTTGAAGGCTTAAGTTGTTAAAAAATAATTTTTGGTATCAATCTGAGCTACGAGAATTAAAGTAGAATTCCGTCAGTTCTATCAGCTCCGAAATGTGGACTTTGGTCTAACAGAGTCATCGTTTCTGAATTTGGAGTTGTTTTTGTAGATTTGAGGTATTAGGTTGGAAGTTTGAGATAAACTGGATTAATGATTGACTTTGATCAACATTTTGATTTCGGATACTCAGATTGGATTTTCATTGATTTTGTTGGATTCAAGAGGTGATTTTAGACTTAGAAAGGAATTCAACATAATTATTAGAAGTTTGGTCATTTTGGCCTTTTTAGAGCCTTAAGTTGTACAAGTTGTGACTAACCAAATTTTAGGTTGAGGAGACCTCACATTTGGTTTCAAAGATTTCGTTGGATCCGAAATGTCTAATTTAGTAGGGTAGCATACATTGTTTGTATATACGGGTTCCTAAATGAATTTTGAGGATCAATTTTGAGTTGTTGTGGTGTTTAAGCTTTGTTGTCATGTGGTGCCTCAAGTACTGCTTAAGCGATGCCTGGTCGCTTAAGCAATGACCTTCCTTTGGCATAAAGCGATCTACTAGTTGCATAATGGACCCGCTTAATTGTTGGATGTCGCAAAAGAAACCCTAGAGCCGCTTAAGCAGCATCAGAGATTTCTTTTGAGGTCTAATTCGAGGTTTCTTCCTAATTATCTATTTTTGAGCTCTGGAAACTCTATTGTGGCGATTTTAAAGTGAATTTTCAAGATTAATTCATCGAGTAAGTGATTTTAACTTATAATGTTCTATTTTCATCAACTATTTCATGATCTCAACATCCAATTTTTTGATTTTGAACTTCAAATTTTGGGAATTCTTCCATTAATATGACATTTTGATAAATTGAGGATTACAAGCTAGTTTCAATTCTACTTTCGAAAATAGTTTTCATCCAAAATTTTCAAATGGTTTGAGAACATAATTATGTGTTGATTTCTAAATTTATTCCTCCTTTTTCAAGATGAGATTTTTGACACGTTTTTGAATTCGATTTACAAAATTAATGAATTTGATATCATTTTTCTTGTATTCTTATTGTAATTTCATACTTGAACATATTTTTTGAATAAAGACCCAACTTAATGGAAAAGCTCAAGTGTTGGAGTAACTGATTGATTAATTGCATTGAGACAAGTGAATTTTTAAACCTTAGTTGACAGTGTTGAACCTTGTATTTCCTTCGATGTGTGTTGGGGAGTAATAGGAATTTGGTTATTGGATGACTTATTGTCATGCCTCGGAAGGGTACCCTTGGCATGACTGGCACTCAAAAACCATTCCTGGTCCCTAATAGAACCATGTGGCTCAATTCACTCATTCAATCAGCGAAAGACTCAATGAAACAAAATAAAAGTACTTAGTGGGTACGTAAATCATCATATAAAATAGTTTGAAGAGTAAAAGTCTAAGAAAAAAACCATAAACTCTAATCCATCATTGTCTATCTAAGCATCTAGATGATGCCAATGATAGGTTCATAGCTACCTCAAATAAAAATAAAATATTAACTTAGAGACTCTAAAATGATATCCTCTGAATATAGGGGAGGACTCACCTATTGTTGGAATGGACCTATCTTCCACGAAATGCCTTTTGACGATCCTTAATAACCGTCTCTGTATCATGAAAGATGCAGGCCCAAATGAACGTCAGACTGTAAAACCCCCTAATTATTTCCACCTAGTTTGAGTAGATGCCCCGAGAAAACTGAGAAAAATGGCTGACAAAAATCACTAAAAGAAACCACGAAGGCCATTTACAGCCAGTAGATGAGGCCTTGTAGATGCCCAGGTGACTTGGTGAAATTTTTCTAAGTTTGAGGTCCTTATATGAGATGTCATACGGATCATACATAATTTGGCGACCTATGGAATAAGATTCGTGAGTTGATGATCTAAAAATCAACTTTTTTGGATAATTGAGTTATGAGTTATCAGATGACCCGTCAACTAGCTAGGACCGTTAAGTCTGGTTTCGTAGGTTGAGGATTTAGGGAACCAAGTTTTCTGAATCATGAGTCATCAGATGGCTCATAAGGTGCTTTACGACCCTTAGGAAGAAGTTTCGTAAGTCCCTAGTTGATTTCCAGTAACTCAAACTTTTGGACACCTTGCCTACGAAAGGCCTCTTATAGCCGGTAAGAAGATCCATGACCCATAAATAGGATTTCGTGGTTCTTGTCAGTTATTTTTTAAGAAGGATATTTTTGTCCATTCCGATCCCTTTTAGTTAAATCCCACAACATTTTGGACTTAATTTAAGTCCTATATCACAACCCTAAGTGTATTATCCGTCAACACACACTCAGAAATTTTTGAGAGTATAGGAGAAGGGATAAGAGCGAGGGTTTCAAGTTCAAACACGAGGATCGCTAGAGAGTTGATTGTTCTTCCTAGTTCCAGGTACTTAAGACTTCCTAAAGTATAGCACTAAGTCTGTTCTCTCACCCTTTCGTTTACTTGGTCGAGTTCATGTGTAAGAACTGAGTATTGAAAATCTCATGGTGATAATCTTTGAGTTATTTACATTGATCTTGAGTTTCTGTAGTAATTGTTAATAAATCAATGAGTTATATGTTGATCCTATGAAATTGGAGTATAAAACTTACATTTAGTACTATGAACCCTATTTGGCATTATTCCATATAAAATTTGTTGCATTGATTATATTAAGACTATGATTGTGGTTGCTTGAGTTGAGTAAACTGAGCATGAGGAGCATATGACTTATATATGTGTATGTTTACTGAGCATCTATCCTGTATTATGTGATGAGTATGATCGAGCGGAGTCTAAATGACCGTTAGAGTTTTGATTGCATTGCATGGTTAATTTTCCTGATTGGCTAAGTTGATGAGTGAATGAGTTGAGTTGACTTGAGATAATTCAAAGAGAGGATTTTGAGTTTATTAGCATGAGCTAATTTTAGTCTTGGAAGGATTATTGAGCACTGAGTTGGATGAGAGAAATACACCCTAGAACTATGTTGCCAACGTAAGATAGACATATAGTTGACTCTGGCGGCTCATGCCCCAAAATATGGACATTCTATTAAGATCTGAGAGAGAGAGAGAGAAGTTGACGTCCTTTACCTTGGCAAGTTAAGGATGAGCGTGGCAATAAGATGGCTTCTTTGTGCATCACCAAGATGATGGTGGTTGGAGTTATGTCTATTAGAAAACCTTCCAAGTAACACTTGATTGAGTATATACTATTTTAAACTGAGTTGCACAAAATTAAATCTATTCCAAAAGCATGGTTTTTTTAAACTTTAAAACTGTATTTCTCATTGTGTTGAGTCGTGAGTTGATGAGTTGAGTTTTGAGTTGAGTTGACTGATTGATTCTGAGCCTTTATTATTTCTTGAGCCATTTTACATAATAGTATATTCTATGTAATGACGTCCATTTGGTCCTGTATCGTTAATATTGCAGATACAGGTGATAGAGGACTTCACCCAGCATATAATTGAGGTCCAACTTCCTGCTTCTAAGAGCTTGGTGAGCCCTTCTTGCTTTTCAAAGGAGCTTTCTTTTCTTCTTTTGTTTGAGTATTAGCATGATTACTATTGAGGTAGCCTGCAGTTTGTCTTGGCACCTTCTAAATGAGAGTAGAAGTTTCATAGACATTGAGTAGAGGTTGATGATTACTTTTGCTTTTCCAAACCTGACCATTGGAGACTATTTTATCAGATTTTTATTTATTTATTTGATATCTTCTCTTGAGTATTTTTCTGCTAATGAGTGTGATGTGATTATGAGGCCAGGCGATTCTCTTAGAGAATTAATAATAGTTCTTCAAGTGCCGACCACACCAAGGGTACTCTCCTGGGGTATGAAAAACTTAGTATGAGAGCACAGAGTTCAAGTTTCTTAGAAAGTCTATGAAGCCGTGTCTACTAGAGTCTTGTTTATGGGTGTGTTTTATACCAAATTTTAGAAGTAGAAGGCTATAGGATATTAGGAATTGTTACACTTTCACATATTCTGAGTTTGTGTGATTAAGCTTAACTCTATAAAGCCTCTTTCTAACTCGAGCATTATCCATTTGTATATCATACTTCCTAAGCATATTGTCGTCCAAAGAAGCACACCAACCGACAACATTGAGAACCTAAATGTAGAGGTGCCTACTCGAATGGAGATGATAGGTTGAGGTCTACCAACTGGAGCTAATAAAGTTCTATCATACCTACTGCTCAAACTATTCCTACCATAGAGGCTGACTTCAGAGGAGCTATCACTAAGCTCACTCAACTAATAGCTGCTCAGAGTGGAAATTAGAGTTCATAGGCTCCTAGTTATAGCTCCTAAGAGTCAACTGCTGCAGGCTTAGGGATTTTTTGAGAATGAACCCACCAATCTTCACAGGATCAAAGGTTGAGGAGGACTTAATACATCATTGATATTTTGACATGTTTTCTTAGAATTTAGGAGTGATATGATTAGATTCTTATCCTAATATACTTGTAGTTATAATTGTTGGTGGTTAGCTACTCAAGAGGTTATATTTCTTCCTTATCAAGATTCTATTATTTTGGTAATGGATATAAGTTGGGCATGACATAGAGATTATTGAATTGCCTATGTTTTCCTTGGGTCTATTGTGGTTGGCTGTAGGAATGTGATCTTTTTCTAAGATGACTATGAGTTTCCTATAGGGCCGTGTTGTTGCTCAAGAGGGTTATGAATTGCATATGGGATTATATTGATACCTAAGAAGGCTACATGTTGCCTTTAGTCCATGTTGTTTCCTAATAGGTCTATGAGTTTCCTAGGAGGCTATATTGCTTCCTAAGAAGTTTATGCGTAGCTTACGATGCTATGTTGTTTCCTATTAGTGCTATGAGTTGACTATGGAACTATATTGATGCCTAAAAAGGCTATGTTGTTGCCTAAGAGTGCTATGAGTTGCCTCTGGAACTATATTGATGCCAAAGAAAGCTATGGTTGTCTAAGAGTGCTATAAGTTGCCTATGGAACTATATTAATACCTAAGAAGGCTATCTGCTACCTATAGGGGTATGATTATTGCCTAAGAGGGACATGAGTTGCCTAGGAGAATATTTTGATGCCTAAGAAGGTTGTGTGTCGCCTATGGGGCTTTATTGTTTCCTAACAAGCTATGAGATGCCTACGAGGATATATTGATGCGTTAAAGGGATATATGCTATCTACAGTTTTATATTATTTCCTAAGAGTACTATATGACTGCCTATGGGGTAGGGGACAATCGTTAATGGTACATAGATTGAATTGACACCTTTTGAGTCATGGGAACCTAGGAAGGTTGTCTTTGAAGAGCTTATGGGGGCTTAGTTAGCTTTTTATTGGATTATTTTTATTTTTGGTATACTTAGATTGAGGAGGAGGAGATTAATACGGTTATCTTATTCTTGGGTTCCATATCTGATTATATTCAACCTACTATGATACCAGCTCATTTGGTCTATTTCCTTTCATACTCATGACATTAGTTTGTGCAAGCACCATATTATCAGGAAGTACTACATTAATGACTACTGGTCTGACATATGACCTAATAGAACTTCCTAACAACACTATTCAGGCTGTCTATCCCCTTTTTCCATGAGCTACCAGAGTTTCCAGGTTTGTTGTCTTTTGTTGTACATATTTTTGAGTAGGTTAGGCTGTATCTTGCCAAGATTTACTACTTTTAGAGGTTTACATACTAGTGTATATGGATTGTATAACTGTGTTAATAGCCATATTCATTTGATTTGTTGTCTTTTTGAGGTTTGAGAGCTTTTTGAGGTATTGTCTTGATATGTACCTGCTTTTATCTTTTGCATAAAGATCATGATGGCTTTGGCAACCCATATAGTGTTTGAGTTTCCTTGATATCTGCAAGGTCCCATACCTTGGAAGATCGAATCAAGGCTTGAAAATGCAATTCTGGAAAAATTTTGGCCCAGGGTGCACATCATGCTACCCTTCATGGATAGTAGGTGCGTGCTACTGCCCTTAAGGGATGTTGTGGACATCGCCCTTAGCATTTTCTTTGAGGCTTCCCAAGGAGGGGTTCCACCAAGGAATCCTCCATGGCTCGTGGATCCCACCACAACTCGTGGAGTGGCTCATAGAGTGCACCCTCAACCAGACAACCTTTTTTCTTCCCCAAGGCACTGTCATGAGTCGTGGTGCACCACGGGTTGTGGTGGTTCCTGTGAAGTGCATGTTGTCCAATTTTGAAGCATTTTTTTGCAAGGTTATTTAGGTCCTTTCCCAAATTTCTAAACTTCTTTTGGATATTTTCTAGACCTAAATACCCACTTAAGGATATACTAACCTATTGGAATGTGTTTCAATCACTCCTCACACTTAGGGTCCAATTCACTTCATCAAAATCATTCTCAAGTCTCCTCTTAAGCTTAAGCTTAGGAATCCATTGAAGGACCTCAAGTTCAAGCTCAATCTTCTTCAAATAATTAAATTAAGTACCTGCATATATAGGTTCGATACAGGGATCCTTTTTATCGATGAAGCCAAACTAATTTCATCTCTTCTTCTAAAATTTCAAATCATGAATTTTATGGGCTTTTATACATGAAATTAAATTGCTTAAATTACTTTCTAAATGGTGTTATTATGCTTGTAAATGAATGTTTAAGCTTTAACTATATGAAATTTCATGAACTTTATGATACTAGATCTTCAAGCTTATTGAGTTTATGAAATCTATAGCATCACGAGTCATGCTCATAAGGTGGGTTAGAGCTCTGTCTTGGCAAATAGTTTCCTTTTTCTTCTTTGTAGAGGCAATACTGAGATTCCATGTCATAGCTTGCATAATCTTATTGTTGGTTATGGTTACTTCCCAAGTATGTATGACTATTTTGCTCATGTACATTCATAGCATTTCATGCATTGCTCTCATGATTCATTATTGTACTTTATTATGATTACTTATGTCCTTTACTTGCCTATGCTATCATATGCTCCTTACTGTCCTTCACCTGCATACGTAGCATATTTTACATACTAACACATATTTTAGCTGCATGATTTTACCATCTCGGTATAGGTGACTACCCTCCACAAACCTGTGTGTACTCTATCAGATTACTAGTGGCTTGTTGGTGAGTCCTACTTACTCGGGGGTAATCCATTCTATGTTTATCCTATGCTACTGTTCATGTCTACTTTGAGACTTTAGTTCAATATCTTTATTTTGAGTGAGCCGGGGACATGTCTTGGCTCCGCTTGGTCTATTACATAAAGGCATGATTTGGACACTATAAATGTAGCTTGTGCAACTTATGACTCTGTTTGCTTATTTATCATCTATGACTCATCTTTTATCCTTGTGCTAGTTATGATCTATGTTTAAACCAATGAATGCTTATTAAATTCTAAGAGGGATAGTTTGGGATTCCCTCGAGGATTTCATTCTCCATGTTACACCCAGTGTCTAGCTTGGGTCATGCCAATGTCATAGTTTCTTCGATGGCATGAACAAAACTTGTGTGCTAATTGGCTATTTCTTTATATGAGTTATTTGGAGTTGCTATTTCATTGATTGAGCTGTTAACAAAGGGCTTGCCGGCTGAGGGATTATTTTGAAGCCAAGATATACATATTTGATTTGTTGATTGTGTGTGGCTGCTAGATGCTTGTAGCACATAGTTCTACAGGGTTGGCTCAAGCCTGAGTTTTGGCATTAGATGTTAGTTGTGCTCCTTGAATTTGGGGTCGTTGAGTTTGAGGCATGACACATCAACGTGAACAAATTACTAATTCTGGTAGAAGGAGCATCAATCAAAGGAGATTTGAATAGAACAAAGGATAATATAGACTAAACTTGAGCATTTTCATTGTACAAAGGCAAGTCCTGAGCATTTTTCTTAAATAATATTATATCAAATTCCCTAGGTAAATCTTTGATGCTGAGGCTTGGAAATTAAAGCACTTATCTGAAGACCAATTCAAAGAATCTGATCATGAAAAAATGCAACTTGGTATAATAATAGGTTGCAGAGTCACAATGCTCCTTATTTGTTAAGTGGGAGATTCATAACTTAAAACTTGGCCCTTCATTGCTTTCTTGTAACTGCACATGATAAGTGAAGGATTTAATACAAAACCTAAGCATGTATAAAGAAATTCAATCAAGATGTTCGAGTGCCATAAAACCCCTAACCATATAGATATATCCACCCATGATGGTATGAAATACAACATGAAAAATATTTATCTTATGCTAGAAAGAAAAATATAAAAAAACACAGATCAATCAAGAAAGGCCAATATTATGATAAAGCTAGAACATGTGAGACATAAAAAGAATTATCACACAACATTTTTAAAAATTGTTGGAGCAACAAAATAAAAGTAGAAATAATTTAAATCAAAAACTTTACTAAATATATTGGATGTAGTCCAACATTTTGATGTACGAATGAAGATAACTCCAATACGGAATAGTATCACCAAGCTAGAACAATGCTAAAATCTCCCACTTGAAAAGTCAAAAATATAAATGATACAATTAGAAAATAAATCCTATAAGAAATTCGAATTCGGCTTAATCAAATGAAAAAAATGATTCTCACTCTCAATGCGACAACTTATGTATTGTGAGAAAATCAAACAAAGCATTGAAAATTAATACTACAATTAACTTTGCTTCTTCTCAAAAAGAGGTTCTATGTTCAAAATCATCGCTACCATTCATAAAATTATTTTCACTTATGGGGAGGAGTTGCTGGTCGCAACCCTAATTGATGAATATGATAAAAGATAATTCATCCCCTTAACAACATAAATGGACAGAAATAATAGATTAATTAGTAGAAATAAGAAAAGGAAGGTTACAAGACTTTGTAAATCTAAAACTATCGTTTAGTCTACGTTATATTTTCATAATAGTAATGTACAGATCAAAGGCAAAAAAAGAAAATAATATGCTTGAAAATTTATAATTGTAATGACCCTCTAGGTCATATATGCATTTTTGCATATTTAACATCAATTAGGGCCTACCTATAGTGAACCCAAGTCATTTGTGACTTGCTGTCGCTGATAGTTCGGCTGCCTGATAGCTCGTTTGAATGATGTGTCATTTTTTGTATTACAGGCCTAATTAAAGTTGGAAATTAGTTTCACATTAAAGTCTAAGCAAATGGACCTAGAAAAGAATTACGACAGTTCCATGAGCTCCGAAATAACAAAAGTAGGCTAGAAGCCTGTTTGGTTATAGTTCTAGGGTTTTCGATGTTAGTTTGTATTGAGTTTTGTAATTTAGCCTTTAGAATAAGCCAACAGTTGATTTTAGTCAACATTCTTGGCAAACATGCATGAATGGAAATTTTGACAGTGCAGTTAGTTCCAGAACATTGAGTTTCACCAAGAACGAACTTTCATTCAATTTCAAGGATTTCTGGTAGGTTTTGAGGCAATCGATTGAAATAAAGTAATTTGAAACTACGGAAGTGGCATCCTCATTTGGTTATAGTGACTTCATATGGAATTTTGAGTCTGTTGTTGGGTCCAAAATGTTAAATTGGTGTTATTACATAGTATGTTTTTGTGTTTTGGATGCAAAATAGGTTTTGGACTCCAGTAGGGAAATTTTGAACCGCAAAAAAAGGGAAAAACTAGCTATGCAACTTGTACTGCTGCTATAGTGAAGTCTCTATAGAGACCCAGGGCTTTTTTTTTTATAGAAAAGTCACTATAGCAACCCTGGTTTCCTATTGAGCTATTGATTCTTCATGTTTTTCATTTGAGATGAAATGTTCCCTCATAGTTTGATATCGAAAGGACCTTATTGATATTGTAAATCTATTTTGACAACTCGAAGACTTTCAAAAATCATCTAAAAAGGGAAATAACCTATGAAGCACATCGGAAAGCATGTGATTGACATCCTGGTAGAATACGGTCTTCCCCCTCTCTGAGACTGAGTAGAATATGTAAATTCTGATTTGGTTGGTTAAATAGGGAACAAGGAAGTGGGTTAAAGTCCGTACATATTGAATAAAGTATATTACTTGATATTTGTGACTGTATGGGTACCCGTTGGCATATTGAGGACATGTGGGATTAGCCTTTGATTTCTTGTTGTCTCTTTTGTTGCCTAGGATGATAGAGTGATAATGTGACATGCTAAGGATCTCTATGGGACTGATATAATGATTTTTAATTTTTGCTGATTGTCTATTGTATTTCTTATTAATTAGGATTGACCAAGTTGTTGTTTGACTTGCTAAGCATGCCTTTGACCATTGTATTCACTATCTACTATATTTATTCTTGTTTATTGCATTTGTTGGGCCTTATTCTAGGCTTAAGTAAGTAATTCCCTAGACTCGCACTGGTCAGGATCGGTAGGTATCTCTACTTGCGTCCAGTGAGACTTGAGAGGCGTAGGTCTTTGTAGACCGGACTAGTAGACTAGATTTTATAGAGTTGAGCCTCAGACATGCTGTAATATGCCAGGGACTTGGTTACTCTCTTTGTTGGTTAGAGGTTTGCTTTTTTCCCATGGCACATCAATTTTTCTCAGATAAAGGGGACTAATGGTGTCACCCTGACACCTAGAGTGAAGTCTTTTACTGCTAAAGGCCTGAGCTTCCCTCACACATGATTTTTTATCTGTCCACTAGGATAGTGTGTAACGAGGATGAGTTACTATCTATATACCCTACTTAAGGACTATATAGTTAAAGAGTATATAGCTAAAGGCTGCTAGGTTGAAGTCCCCATAGTCACCATTAAAGTGAGCAAGGCAGACCACTGTCCATGTGTGACATTTTTCCTACGTTGAGGTCCAGGTTATTGTTTTTATTAAAGATTTAGTTTTTAATGGCTAAAGTCCAAAGAATAATTGGTTGAATTCAAGATCAGGGTATACGAAGAAGGTTAAAGTCCCAACTAGAGATTTCATCAGAGTTGTGATTGTGCATAGTTAGTGGATGTACGAGCTCTATTCAACCTTGATACCCATACCTTGCACCTTTTTACACTATCTTTGTGCATGGGTGTACTATCTAGGCTTATGGGGGCTCAGTGGACATACAGGCTGTCGTGACCCAAACCTAGGGCCTTGAGGTGACATAGCGAATGGGGAACCCGAGGGGACCCAAAACAAGCCTCTTAGCATATCAATCACACATCCTTGGTTGCGAAAGCAATATAAGCAACAACAAGAGATATAATGAAAGGGGAATGGGACTAAGGAAAGTCTTTGATAATCACAAAAGCATAAAAGAATCAGGCTCATAGCATAAATATATCATAGTATCCAACAACGCCTCTAACTTAGAATAGAGCGGGGACCAAGACACTTCCCGGGCTCACCCTCATAATAATAAGTATTCAACATAAGAAAGAGTCTCAACATAACATGAAGTAAATAGATATTGTCCTCGAAATTTAGGACTCACCAAAGCTTTCTCCGAGAATCGAACTAGCCATATGGAGGAGAATAATCAAAAGGAGCTCTGATCCCTACATGGCGATATCATGTAGGCATAGAGTATGCTTTAGTACATTTGTATGCTGGATGCAATGCAACAAAGACATAAGCCAATATATTAAAAATGTATAGTCATAAGTAATGGATATATATAATCTCAACATGGCACGCATGATCAATGCTTATAATAAAACATCCTTGTAAAACCTTCAACTTGTATAGTATATAATACATGTATGGGAAGAGACCTTAATCGATATAGACCAAACGAGCTGCTACTTAAAATCCAAGGCATATCACCCCCTTGTCAAGTTGATCGAGAAATGACACCCCCTCGACAAGGTGATCGAGACATGCCACCTCTCGACAAGGTATGGTCTAGTTGCCACGGTAGCCATACAATGAATAATCTGAGGCATGTCATCTCCTCGACAAGGTATGGTATAACTAGATGAATCCACTACAAATTCATAAGAGAGAACATGTATAATCCTATGGTGGCACATAGTTTAGAGACTAAGATTTCATACAAGGACCCCTTGAGTCGAGCCCCCATCTTAAGTCTCAATAGGTGGTAAGTTAAATCACACCGATCACTTGAAATAGTCATACTTTAATCGTAACATGAATAAATTGTAAGAGACATGATGACATGACTTGATAGCTCATAAACATGCTTGACCTTTAATAGTGAGCCTAACTTGACCATGAGAGTAGACAAGATCATACATGATCCCTTGCTTTAATATGAATGACTCAATAGAGGTGAAAATCTTGAAATTGGGCTTAACTTGATACTTGCAACATCATAGATACTTTTCATGAATTCGATACATGCTTGAAATCTCTTAAACTTCATAAAGTCACTTGACTTTTGAATCATGTAATAGATCATCAATAATTTGAAAATTTTGTCATGTCATCTTATCAAACACGTGGTGGGTTCATGATACTTGTTCAAAATCATGCAATTCAAGAGTGAAATAGTATGAGTAAAATCAATGCAAATCAACCCACCAACATGTAGCAAAACCATCATGTAGGGTACATTGAAATCTATTACCAAGAGCTCATTATAGTTCATAGTTTCATAGCTCAAAACATGCATAGTTTCAATATACAAAAGCAATTCATGGAACACGCTTGAAATAGAAATTCATGCATAATCAATTAGTACTTGTCAAAGCACTAACATGATTTATGCCATATTTCATAATAAGAGATACCCATATATAATACAACTTGAAAACATGCAATTTTTATAAAAAGAGAAGGTTGGGCTCCATGGGTGAAATGACCCATAGATGAAGACCCACATACCTTAAACCTTGAATTATTTGAGGTGAAATTGAAGTAGTCTTAGAGCTTGAAACGAGTCCTTGAGTCCCAAAATTGAGTTGAAAGTCTTAGAGAGGTTTGAAAGTGGGTTTTGTGAGTTATAGAGTTGAAAAATGGCTAAGTATGGGTGATTTCATATTTAAGTGGGCATGGAGATATGACCCATGCCCTTGGCCGAAATAGAAAAATCAAGGAAAATAATAAACTGGTCCGTACCCTTGGCATGACGCAGACTAGACGCAGAGTGTAAAATACACTGCTTTGCGCCCTTGACGTGTCACGACTAGGGCGCGGATAGCCACCTGAATTCTAAAATTAGCAAAAATTATTTTTTGTTACGGGCCCTCTAAAATTCGAATTATACCCAATTCCACTTAATTTTTCCTTTGATCGAGAATATGAAGTCAGATTTTCGGAATCACGCATAAATTTTGAGATATATAGAAATTACGATTATGGGGCATTCTAAAGCATAGATGGGGCATTTCAATATCTCCCCCTTAGGGAGCATTCATCCCCGAATGTCAAAGAAACATGCGTAAGAGAAGTAATCATGAAGATTTCAGCCCGACATGAATGCAATAAATGCATTTAAACATCATTTTCAAAAATCTCAACATGAATGTAAAAAATTACCATAAACTTGTTACCATAAAACATGGATGCATGCAAAGTGACATGAGGGCTGAAACTTAAGACTTGAAATAATATAGGGGACTTAAATTATTACCTTCGGCTTGAATAGAGTGGGAGAAATATGGGGTATCTCTTTTTCATGTCTGCCTCGGCTCCCCAGTTGGCACTTTCAACTTGTTGATTCCTTCAAAGGACCTTGACGGATGTTACATCTTTGTTTCTCAAGCTCTTCACTTGTCTATCCAAAATCTCCACTGAGATCTCCTCATAGGTTAGATTATCCTCTAAATGCCCACAACTGCCAATGGTACTATAGCACTTGGGTCACCCACACACTTTCTTAACATAGATACATAGAATACCTGATGAACCATTCTCATCTCCATAGGCAACTCCAACTCATATGCAATCTTACCAACTCTCCTCAATAATCTATAAGGCCCCACAAACCTTGGTCTCAATTTCCTTTTCTTACCATACTGGACAACACTCTTCATGGGTGACGCTTTCAAGTAAACCTAATCGCCAACCTTAAATTCAAGATCTCTTCTCCTCACATCAGAGTAGGAATTTTGTCTACTTTGGGTTGTTTTCAGTCTCTCCCTTATCAACCTCACCTTCTCCAAGGCTTCCATGACCAAGTTAAACCTAACAAAGCAATCTCCCCCACATCAAACCACCCAACCGGGGATCTACAATGCCTACCATATAAAGATTCAAAGGGAGCCATACGAATACTTGAGTGGTAGCTATTGTTGTAAGAAAACTCAAGAAGTGGAAGATGTTCATCCCACCTATCCTTAAACTCCAAAACACAAGTTCTAAGAATATCCTCTAGAGTTTGGATAGTCCTCTTGGCTTGGCCATCCATTTGAGGATGAAAATCTGTGCTAAGCTTAACCTTGGTACCAAGACCTCTTTGGAAGGACCTCCAAAGGTGAGAAGTGATTTTAGTATCACAATCCGAAATGATAGACAAACCCCATGCAATCTAGCCAACTCATGAATATACAACTGGTTATAATCTTTGGCACCACAAGTGGTTTTGACCAGTAGAAAGCGATTCGACTTTGTCATTCTATACACAACAACTAAAATAGAGTCAAAGTGTTTTCTAGTCTCAGGAAACGCAATCATAAAATCCATGTTGATCTCTTCCCTCTTCCAAGTAGGAATCTCTACGTCTTGGGCTAGGCCACCTGGCCTTTGATGTTCGGCTTTCACTTGTTGGCAATTGTGACATCAGGATACAAATTTGGCAATATCTCTCTTCATACAACCTTAATAATACACCTCTCTTAAGTGTCTATACATCTTTGTAGAACCGGGGTGAATGGAACAGGACAAATTATGAGCCTTCTTCAAGATCAACTCCCTTAAGTCATCAACATTAGACACACACAACCTACCTTGATACCTAAGGGTACCATCTCCACCTTGGGAGAAAACCTCAACTTTACCATCCTTCACCAAGGCCTTCAACTCTATCAAGCTGGAGTCAAGATCTTGTTTTGACTTTACTTCCTCAATGAAAGAAGATTTAGAGCCATCAACAACCACTATACCACCATTTTAAACTTCATCCAACCTAACTCCCAACTTTGCCAACCGGTGAACTTCTCTAGCCACCACTTTGCCACCACCATCAATATGAGCTACACTGTACAAGGAAACTCTAATTAGAGCATCGGCAACTGCATTAGCCTTGCCGGGATGATAATGTACACTCATATCATAAACTTTAAAGAGCTCTAACCACTTTCTTTGTCTCAAGTTAAGATCTTTTTAGGTGAACACATATTGGAGACTCTTGTGGTCGGTAAACATATCAACATGAACCCCATAAAAGTAATGATACCAAATTTTCAAAATAAATACCACATCCACCAATTCAGGATTATGGGTGGGATAATTTTGCTCACACACCTTAAGTTGAATAGAGGCATATTCTATCGCCTTGCCATTTTGCATTAAAACACACCCTTAACCAATTCTTGTGGTATCACAATATACCACAAACCCTCCTAACCCTTCCGGTAGAGCCAAGAGGAGTGGGGACAAGATTTTCTTTCAAAGCTTGGAAACTCTTTTCATAATCATTGGTCCACATGAATTAAGCCTTCTTTTAAGTCAACTTTGTCATAGGACATGAAATAGAAGAAAAGCCATTTACAAACCTCCGGTAGTAACCCGCTAAACCCAAGAAACTCCTAATATCCGACGGAGTCAAGGTTCTAGGCCAATTTCTTGTCACCTCTGTCTTCTTAGGATCCAGCTTAATGCCAACACCCAAAATCACATGCTTTAGAAAAGCAACTTCTTTCAACCAAAATTCACATTTTTCATATTTACCAAGCAACCTCTCATCCCTCAATATTTGCAACACCACCCTCAAGTGATTCACATGCTCTTCCTCACTCTGGGAATAAATCAATATATCATCACTAAAGACCACCACATACATGTCAAGGTATGGTTTAAAGACCCTATTCACAAGATCCATAAATATAGCCAGTGTATTAGTTAACCCAAAGGAAATAACCACAAACTCAAAGTTCCCATACCTAGTCCGAAAGGCCATCTTGGGATAATCATACTCCCTCACCTTAATTTGGTGGTATCTAGACCGAAGATCAATCTTAGAAAAGTCACCAGCCACTTGTAGTTCATCAAATAAGTCGTTAAATCCTTGGTTGAGGGTACTTGTTCTTTATGGTAACTCTATTAAGTTAGTGATAATCAATGCACATTCTAAGAGAACCATCCTTTTTCTTCACAAATAACATCGGTGCACCCCAAGGTGACTTACTAGGCCTTATGAAACCCTTCACCAATAAATTCCTCAATTGATCCTTTAACTCCTTCAATTCCATCGGAGCCATACGATAAGGGGTAATGGGAATAGGTTGAGTGTCGGGAAGGAGGTCTGTACCAAAGTCTATTTCTCTTTCGGGAGTAGCACTAGGAAGCTCATTAGGAAAGACATCAAGAAACTCATTGACCTCTGGAATCGACTCAATAGGAAGGACTTTGGACTCAATATCTCTAACTCTCATAAGGTGATAAAGGCAACCATTAGAAATCAACTTTTTGGCTTTAAGACAAGAAATGAATCTACCCTCGACCACCACATCATGACTTTACCACTCAAGCATGATCTCATTATGTAATTGGAATTTAACCTGACAGGTTCTACAATCAATGGAAGCATAATATGCATGTAACCAATCCATCCCAAGAATGATATCAAAATCCACCATGTCTAATTCAACAAAGTCCCAAGGCAAGACTTTATGCAATATAAACACGAAAAAATTTCTATATTCTCTTTTAACAACAATGGACTCATCGAGGGTGTAGACACTTCATAAGGTTCATATAATAATTTGGGATTCATATGAGGCATTTTGGCAACAAAAGAAGTAATGAAAGAAAGAGCGCACCCGAATCTTTCAATACATACACATCAAAATCAAAAGCGTTTAACATACTAGTGACGATATCGGGTACCTCTTCCACCCCTTGCCTTCCTTGAAGAGCGTAAAACCTACTTTGCCTTGGAGCACCCCCTTGCTGGCCTACCTTTGCCCTTGGATCCAAATAAGCACCTAGACCTTGAGGACGACCATCTCTTCCTTTGTTTTGACCATGAGGACAATCAACAACCATGTGAACAACTCCAACACAACCATAACAAGCATTAGAGTTTCTCAAACATTGGTCAGTATGATTCCTACCATATCTTTGGCACTTAGGATTAGACAATCTACCACCGTCACCTTAGAATCTAGGATTGTCATTAGCAAATCTCTTATTAGGAGCATTGGAAGACCCTTGGCCTTGGAACTTGTGTCCTTGAGGAAACTGGCCACCCATTGAACCTTGGAAACGACCTTCAAATCGAGCCTTCTTGGACTCACCACTTCTTCTCTTTCTAAGCTTTTCCCCCTCTAGTTTCTTGGCATATGTTATGAGTCGAGACAAATCCATATCACTCACTAGCATGGCAGTATGACACTCTTCATTAACCAAGTCGGACGCTCCCAAGACAAATTTGTTTATTCTAGCTCTAGGGTCGGCCACCAACTGTGGAGCATACTTAGAAAGCTTGTTGAAGTTGAGGGCACATTCCCTCACACTCATGGAACCTTGCTTAAGGTTTATAAATTCCATCATCTTAGCCTCTCTTAGGCCGATAGGAAAGAACTGGTTGAGGAATGCGGTTTTGAATGCCTCCCAAGAAATAATATCATCATCTCTCCTTTCCAATTTCCATTGGGTAAACCAAATTTGGGCCACACCTTTGAGTTGGTAGGCCGCTAACTCCACTTTCTCCTCCGAATCAACCCCCATAATGATATCACTTTATATACCTCATCGATGAACTCTTGTGGGTCCTCTTCCAGCTTTGATCCATGGAACTCCCTCAAGTCTCTATACATCATTGTAAAAATAAGGTGAATGGAACATGATGAATTATGAGCCTCATTCATGATCAACTCCTTTAAGTCATCAACATTAGACATACACAACCTACCTTGGTACCCAAGGGTACCATCTCCCCCTCGGGAGAAAACCTCCACTTTACCATTCTTCACCAGGGCCTTCAACTCTATCAAAGCGAGGCCAAGGTCTTGTTTTGACTTTACTTCCTCAATCAAAGAAGATTTAGAACCATCAACAACCACTACATCACCATTTTAAACATCATCCAACCTAACCCCCAACCTAGCCAACCAGTGAACTTCTCTAGCCACCGCTTTACCAACATCATCAATATGAGCTAGGCTATCCATGAAAACTCTATTTAGAGAATCAGACATAATATTAGCCTGTCCAGGATGATAATGTACACTCATGTCATAATATTTATGGAGCTCTAATCACTTTCTTTTCTCAGGTTAAGATCTTTTTGGATGAACACATATTGGAGACTCTTGTGGTCAGTAAACACATCAACAAGAATCCATGCAAGTAGTGACGCCAAATTTTCAAAACAAACATCAACGACCACTGATTCAAGATCATGGGTAGGATAATTTAGCTCATGCACCTTAAGTTGTCTAGAGGCATATGCTATCACCTTGCTATTTTGCATCAAAACACACCCCTAACCAATTCTTGAGGAATCACAATATACCACAAACCTTTCCAACCCTTCTGGTAGAGCCAAGATAGGAGTAGAGACAGGCTTATCTTTCAAAGATGGGAAACTCTTTTCATATTCATCGGTCTGCACGAATTTTTCCTTCTTTTGGGTCAACTTTATCATAGGAGATGAAATAGAAGAAAAGCCATTCACAAACCTGTGTTTAGTAATCCGCTAAATCCAAGAAACTCCAAATATCCGACGGAGTCAACGGTCTAGGCTAATTTCTTATCACCTCCATCTTTTAAGGATCCAACTTAATGCCATCACCCAAAATCACATGACCTAGAAAAGCAACCTCTTTCAACCAAAATTCACATTTTTCATATTTAGCAAGCAACGTCTCATCCTTCAAGATTTGCAACACCATCCTTAAGTGATTCACATGCTCTTCCTCACACTGGGAATAAATCAATATATCATCATAAAGACCACCACAAACATGTCAAGGTAGTGTTTAGAGACTCCATTCTTGAGATCCATAAATATTGCAATTATATTAGTAAACCCAAAGGAAATCACCAATAACTCAAAGTGCCCATACCTAGTTCGAAAGGTCATCTTGGGATTATACACTCCCTCACACTCATTTTGTGGTACCTAAATTGAAGATCAATCTTAGAAAAGTGACTAATCCCTTGTGGTTCATCAAGTGGGTTATCTATCAGTGGTTAAGGGTACTTGTTCTTTATGGTAACTCTATTAAGTTAGCAGTAATCAATGAACATTTTAAGAGAACCATCCTTTTTCTTTACAAATAACATCTGTGCACCGCAAGGTGATTTACTAGGCCTTATGAACCCCTTCTCCAACAAATCCCTCAATTGATCCTTTAACTACTTCAATTCCATCGGAGCCATACGGTAAGAGGATAATGGAAATAGGTTGAGTATCGGGAAGAAGATCTATACCAAAGTCTATTTCCCATTTGGGAGGAACACTGAGAACCTCATCTGGAAAGATATCAAGAAATGCATTGACCTCTGGAATCGGCTAAATATGAAGGACTTTGGAATTAGTATCCCTAACACTCATGAGATGATAAAGGCAACCCTTAGAAATCAAATTTTGGGCTTCAAGACAAGCAATGAATCTACCCTTGACTACCACATCATGACTTTTCACTTAAGGACGGGCTCATTAGGGAATTGAAATTTAACCTTATAGGTTTTACAATCAATGGAAGCATAATATGCATGTAACCAATCCATTAGCAAATCTCTTATTAGGAGCATTGGAAGACCCTTGGCCTTGGAACTTGTGGCCTTGAGGAAACCGACCACCTTTTGAACCTTGGAAACTACCTTCAAATCGATCCTTCTTGAACTCACCACTTCTTCTCTTTTTAGGTTTCCCCCTCTAGTTGCTTGGCATATGTCATGAGCTGAGAAAAATCCATATCACTCACTAGTATGGCGGTATAACACTCTTCATTAACCAAGTTGGACACTCCCGAAACAAATTTGTTCATTCTAGCTCTAGGGTCGGCCACCAACTACGGAGCATACTTGGAAATCTAGTTGAACTTGAGGGTACACTCCCTTACACTCATGGAACCTTGCTTAAGGTTCATAAACTCTATCATTTTAGAATCTCTTAGGTCGATAGGAAAGAACCGATTGAGGAATGCGACTCTGAACTCCTCTCAAGGAATAACATAGTCATCTCTTCTCTCCAATTTCCATTGGGTGAACAAAATTTAGGCCACACCTTTGAGTTGGCAGGTTTCTAACTCCACTTTCTTCTCCAAATCGATCCCCATAATAGATAACACTTTATATACCCCATCGATGATCTCTTGGGGATCCTTTTCCAGCTTGGATCCATGAAACTCCAATGGGTTCATTCTCTTGAAATCCCATACCCTTGAGGCAGAGTGTGAGCATGAGAGGCTTGGTCCCCTTGTGATAGCATGAGGGGCTTGGTTGGTCATAGGATGGGCCAACATTACGATAGCATCTCGAAACTCTTCTTGGGCCACCCCTCTATCTTGAGGAGCTTGAGGAGTGGGAGGGACCAGTTGCTCCATGAGAGTACGAGCTCTTCTTAGTCTTCCCCTTGGAATTAGCATGAAAAGAAGGAAACAAGAGAATTTGTTAGGGGAAAATCTTTATAATTACACCTAAAGCACGATATAGACCATGAAGAAGTGAAACATTTATGAAAACGCCTTATAGCCACCCATTCATAAATGTGGCGCGCTTCACAACCATGAATAAAAATCTAATCGATGTGGTGTGCTGGATTTTCAAGGACTATTAACAGCCTAATGCTCTAATACCAAGTTTTTAATGACCCAAGCCTAGGTCCTAGACATGACACGGCGAACGGGGAACCCAAAGGGACCCTAAACAAGGCTCTCAACATATCAATAACACATCCTTGGTTGCACAAGAAAAATAACAACAACAAAAGATAGAATGAAAGGGGGATAGGACTAAGGGAACTCTTTGATAATCACAAAAGCATAAAAGAGTCAGGTTCATAGAATAAATACATTATAGTATCTAACAACACCTCTAACTTGGAACTGAGAGGGAGCCAAGACACTTACGGACTCACCCTCATAATAATAAGTATTCAACATAAGAAAGAGTCTTAATATAACATAAAGAAAATAGATCTTATCCTTAAAATTTAGGACTCACCAAAGCCTTCTCTGAGAATAGAACTAGCCACATGGAGGAGGATGATCAAAAGGAGCTCCGATTCTTACATGGTTATATCATGTAGGCATATAATATGCGTTAGTACATTTAAATGTACTAGGTATGCAGGATGCAATGTAACAAAGACATAAGCCAATATATTCAAAATGAGTAATCATAAGCAATGGATATATATAATCTCAACATGGCATGCATTATCAATGCTTGTAATTAAACATGCTTGTAAGACCTTCAACTTGCATAATACATAATAGATATGTAGGAAGAGACCTTAACCAACATAGACCAAGCAAGCTACTACTAAATGGAATCATAGTTATGTCACCCCCTTGGCAAGGTGATCGAGGCATGTCACCCCCTCGACAATATGTGGTCTACTTGCCATAGTAGCCATACAATGAATAATCCAAGGCATTTCACCCCGTTGTTAAGGTGATCGAAGCATGTCACCCCCTCGACAAGGTGTGGTATAACTAGATGGATCCACTAGAAAGCCATAAGAGATATCATGTATAATCCTATGGCGGCACATAGTTTAGAGACTAAGATTTTATATAATGACCACTTGAGTCGAGCCCCCATCTTATAACTCAATCGGTGCAAAGTAAAATCCCATGGAACACTTGAAATAGTCATGCTTTAATTATAACACGACTAATTTGTAAGAGACATGCTGACATGACTTGAGAAGTTTATAAACATGCTTGACCTCTAATAGTAAACCTAACTTGGACTGAGAGTAGATAATAATCATACATGACCCTTTACTTTAACATGAATGGCTTACAAGAGGTGAAAAACTTGAAATAGGGCTTAACTTGATATTTGCAACATCATAGATACTTTTCATGAATTCAATATATGCTAGAAATCCCTTAATCATCATAAAGTCACTTGACTTATAAATTATGTAATAGATCATCACTAACTTGTGAGTTCTTGTCATGTCATTTTATTAAACACATGGTGGGTTCATGATATTTGTTCAAAATTATGCAATTCAAGACTGAAATAGTATGAGTAAACTCAATGCAAATCAACCCATCAACATGTAGTAAAACCCTCATATAGGGTACCTTAAAATCCATCACCAAGAGATCATAATGGTTCATAGATTCATAGCTCAAAAAATGCATAGTTTTAATAGACAAAAAGCAATTCATAGAACATGCTTGAAATAGACATTCATGCATAATCAATCAATACTTGTCAAAACCCATACATTATTTATGTTCATATTTCATAATAAGAGATACCCATAGACAATACAACTTGAAGACATGTAATTTTCATAAAAAGAGAAGGTTGGGCTCCATGGGTGAAACGACCCATGGATGAAGATCCACATACCTTATACCTTGAATTATTTGAGGTGAACTTGAAGTAGCCTTAGAGATTGAAATGAGTCCTTGATTGCCAAAATTAAGATGAAATCCTTAATTTGAATGAGAGAACTGATAGAGTCTTAGAGAGGTTCGAGAGAGGGTTTTATGAGTTATAGAGTTGAAAAATGGCTAAGTATGGGAGATTTCATGTTTAAGTGGGCATGGGACTTTGACCCTAATGCCCTTGGCCAAAATAGAAAAACCAAGGAAAATAATACACTAGTCCACACCCATGGCACGATGCGGACCCGATACAAAGTGCAAAATACAGTGCTCCGCGCCCTTGGCGTGCCGCAGCTGGGGCACAGAAAACCACTAGAATTCAAAAATTTGTGAAAATTATTTTTCTCTATGGGTCCTCTAATATCCAGATTATACCCATTTCCTACTCAATTTTGCCTCCTGATCAAGAATATGAGGTCAGAGTTTTGAAATCACGCACAGATTTTGAGATATGTGGAAGATATGAAGACAGAGCATTATGAAGCACAGGTGGGGAGTTACACAGGCATATACGATATCGCCTTACACCCACGTACATCACTACACAAGTATCCAGTCCTTGGTTACTTTCACATTCAAGAGCATTTGCATCAGGTTCTTATGATTAGACACTCATGGAGTTATATTTTATATATCCTTGCTTTATTTACTATTCTTACTCAGTTGGCCTATGATGCCTATTGGGTGCCATATCCTTGATACTCACCCCTACTTTTGTATCTGTTTCGTGGTGTAGGTCATAGCATGAGTCAACAGGGTTGATACTTCTTGTGATTGCCATGTTTTCAAAGACTAGGTGTAAGCATTAGACATCCTTGGATCCTTCAAGTCTCCTTCTATTTTAGTTGCAGTCTTTTATGAGTCAAGACTCATCTTATGTGAAATACCCATCATGCATTTCGAAATGCCCCATAATTGTAATTTCCATATATCTCAAAATCCGTATGTGATTTCAAAAATTTGACTTCATATTCTTGATCATAGAGAAAATTGAGTAGGAAATGGGTATAACCCAAAATTTAGAAGACCTTAGCGAGAAATAGTTTTCACTAATTTTTAATTTCCAATGGCTAAGGCCTCGACGTGCCTGGGGCACGTACTTGTGTAAATTGTGCTATGCATCTGGTCCACGTCATGCTTGGAGCACGGACCAGTGTATATTGTTCCCTATTTTTTTCATTTCATCCAAGGGCACTGGCATAGTAGCTCCATGCCCATTTAAACTTGAAATATTCCTTACATAGCCATTTTTCAAATTTATAACTCACAAAACCCTCTCTAAGACTATCAAATTTAAATTCAGGGATTTCAAGCTCAATTTTGGAACTCAATAACTCATCTCAAACTTCAGGTCTCCTTCATTTCAAGAAATCCAAGGCTTAAGGTATGTGAATCTTCATCCATAGGTCCTTTCACCCATAGAGCCCAACCCTCTCTTTTATGAAAATTGCATGATTTCAAGTTGTATCACGTATGGGTATCTTCTATTATGAAATATGAACATAAACTATGTTGGATTTTATCAAGTATTGATTGATTATGCATGAATATATATTTCAAACTTATTCCATGAATTGATTTTGTCTATCGGGTCTATACATGTTTTAAGTTGTGAAACTATGAAGTATTATTGGCTTTTGTGATGGATTTCAAGATAACCTAAGTGAGGGTTTTATTACAATACTGGTGGATTGATTTGCATTGAGTTTACACATCTTATTTTACTCTTGAATTGCATGATTTTGAACAAGTATCAAGAACCCACCATGTGTTTGATAAAATTACATGACAAGAATTTTCAAGTTGTTGATGATATATTACATGATTTACAAGTCAAGTGTCTTCATACTGATTAAGGGCTTTCATGCATGTATTGAATTCATGAAAAGTATCTATGATTTTATAAGTATAAAGTTGAGCCTATTTCAAGATTTTAACCTCTTGTGAGCCATTCGTGTCAAGAGAGGGATCATGTATGAGTATTGTCTACTCTCATGTTCAAGTTAGGCTCACTACCAAAGGTCAAGCATATTGAAGAGACACTTATGTTATGTTATCATGTCTCTTACAGTGAAATGACCCCAAAAAGTTCCCGAAAACATGCCTCGAAAGTGTCCGGAATCTTGTTTTCTGTATCTCCAAAAATCCATTTAGAATTTTGAAAATTCGACTGCATATTCTTGTTCATGGGGTCCACATTAGGGCAACAAGGGTCTAACCTCGATTTTAAAGTAAAGGAATCGAATTATGAAATTTGCACTTGGTGAAATTTCTAGAGACGGTCTGCAATCTCGCCGAGACGCGGAGGGGTGTTTTCCCTACACTGTCTTTTCCTAGTTCGCCCAGATTTTTCTAAGTGCTGGACCTAAGTTTTCCCAAATGTATTTTTACCTAGACTTAGCCTTATTTCACCCTCATATCACCCAAAAAAATTCCTGAATATTTCGCCAAACACTTAAACTCATTTCTAACCCTAAATTTAAGTCCCAAACTCAAGGCCAATCTCAAGGATTTCTTCAAGGATCTCACCCAAGCTTTGTATCTTCATTAAATTCTTCAGTAAGAACTTCACAAAAGCTAAGGTATGTGGTTTTGGACCACTGGGTCCTTCCACCCATTGTGCCTAAACCTTCTTTTACTTAATAATGCATGATTTAAAGTTGATTTTACATGTGAGTCTTGTATATTGAGAAATTTACTGCATAGTAATTTTAGTTCAAGAAAGTATGGTTGTTTTAGCATGGTTTGAGATTCAAATCTTGGATCTAATATTAGAATTGATGATGGGTTTTGATGTGAATCTTTTGGGGGTATTGATTAAAGGATTTACCACTGATTCTCCTGCATGATTTCATCTCTAAATTGCATACTCTTTTACATATATTACATACCCGCCAAATATTTTATAAAATGTCAGGTTATGGTTTCTTAAGGAATTGAAGGTTCAAAGCGTGAGATATGATATGTATGATATTTGAACAATGAAATGAGCTTACAGACATGATATATATGTATGTTTTATATAATGAGTTGTATTAGACCATGTCCTATCCGGGAGGCATAAGTGCCTAGTCGACTATGTAAGGGGTGAGTACCTTGCTACCAGGGTGTTCGAGTGTTAACGGCATCAACCATGTAAGGGGTGTAGTACCTTGCCACTAGGGTATCTGGGTATGAATGATATCTCCCATCCAAAGTTATGATATCTTATATAAGCATAATTTATCATAGCATATTTTACCTATACATCAATCATACATGCCATATTGCTATACTATACCTATTGTCTAATGTATGCATTTCGATTATGAAGCTTGTTTATTATTGCATTGCATCCCACATACTTTGTACATTCAAACATACTAACGTATACTCTTGCCTACATGATATTACCATATAGGAACTGGTGCCTGAGTTGATCATCCTCCTCCTTCCCTGCGTGGTAGACAGTGCTATTCCAAGTTGTTAGTGAGTCATCTATTTCTAGGACTTCGTTTTATGTCTTTTCCTATTATCTATGTTTTGAGATACTATCTTTTGTTATATTTGACTGTGAGGGTGAGCCAGTAGCTTGTCTTGGCCCCTGCTCTTTCTATGTTTTAGATGTGTATGTTGGACAAGGGTGTACTATGTATGAGCTTGACTATTCACTTTTGGCTTCGATGATTATGCAAGTTTTCCCCCTTAGTCCCGTTGCCCTTACTTTTATTTGTATATGTATTTTGTATGCTTCTGCAACTAAGGACGTGTGATGATTTGCTAAGAGGCTTGTTTGGGGTCCCTTCGACTTCCCTACTCCCCGTGTCACGTCTAGGCCCTAGGCTTTGGGTCATGAAATACAAGATACTCATGTTATTAGTAAAGAGTGAGTATTTCAAGTATTACGTGGGATTAGATATAGCACCGATTGAGGCTTAAGAGAGGGGTTGACTCAAGGGGTTCTTATATAAAGTCTTAGTCTCTAAACTATGTGACACCATAAGGTTATATATTTACCCTTGCTATAATAGTGTATCCATCTAGTTCATGTTTTTATTTTTGGTTTGCCTTGGCAAGTAGATCACACTTTGTCGGAGGAAGTCACACCCGGTCACCTATACCAAGGCAGTGTCATGCCTTGGATTCCAAGTTGTAGTTGCTTGATCTATGTCATTTTAGGTTTCTTCCCATATAGTATGATCTATTATGCAAGTTAAATATTTTACAAGAATGTTTTATTACAAGCATTGATCATGTATGTGATATTAAGATTATATATCCATTGATTATGATTCTGCAGTTTGAATATGATGGCTTATGTCTTTGTTGCATTGTACCCCACATACTTAGTACATTCCAAGTACTAACATATATTCTATGCCTACATGATATTACCATGTAGGGACCAAAGTTGCTTTTGATCATCCTCACCCACGTGGTTAGTTTAGAACTTTGAAGAAAGCTTTGGTGAGAATTCTGAGGACAATAGCTATATTACTCTTGCTATTTGAGACTTCTCTTTTTATGTTGAACACTTATTTTCATAAGGGTGATATCAGAAAATGTCTTGGCCCCCGCTCCATTCTAAAGTAGAGGTGTTGTTGGATACTAAGTTTGTATGTGCTTTTGGAGATTAACTCCTCCTATGTTTTCTATGTTTATGAAAGAATCCCCTTAGATCCTACTTCCTTTTTTATACTTGGCTCTTGTTGATGTTTATTGTCATTTCCGCAACCAAGGAAGAGGCTTGTTTGGGTTGTCTCCAGACTTCCCATTCGCCATGTCACATGTAGGCCCTAGACTTGGGTTGTGAGAATCTTGGTATCAGAGCACTAGGTTATTAATGGTCCGCAGAAATCCAACATATTACGTTGCTTAGACTCTTATTAATGGTTGTGAAGTATGCCAGAACTATGAATAGGAAGTTATGAGGCGTTTTAGGAAATATTTTACTTCTTCCTGATGTATGTCGTGTAGTAGATCTAAGTCCCCTAAGGCTTATTACTGATTCATAACCATTGCATTTCAGAATCGTGAACGGGATAGTAACCATCTCTCACTTGAGGGTAAACATCCCAACGGTGACATACTGATGCGGAGGTTCACAATGCTCTATGGCTATTGGCTAAAGTTGTAACAACTTAACTCAATTAACAAGTGGGTTCCCGTGAGACTTCAAAGGATATGAGGAGGGAGAGGATGTCTAAGAGGGCCCGAGCTGATGGTGCCTCATCTTCAACTAGTCTATCGGTTCCCAAGTACAAAAAGAAAAGGATCCATTTTGCCACTTGTCAAGGGTGTGATGGTTTTTCTTCTATTGCTTCCCCTATGACAAAGTTGACCCAAAAGAAGGTGAATTTTTTTTGGCTGATGAATGTGTAAGGAGTTTTCAATTTTGAAAGACAAGCTTATCTCTACTCCTATCTTGGCTTTACCGGAAGAGTTGGAAGGATTTTTGGTTTATTGTGATGCCTCAAGAATTTGTTAGGGGTGTGTTTTGATGCAAAATGGTAAGGTTGAAGCATATTCCTCTAGCCAACTTAAGGTGCATGAGCAAAATTATCCCACGCATGATCTTGAATTCGCTGTTGTGGTGTTTGATTTGAAAAATTTGGCGTCATGAGTGTGCACTATCATCCTAGTCAAAACAACTTATAGTGCCGAAGATTATGCCAAGTCGTATATTCATGAGTTGGTTAGATTGCATGGGTACCTTTGTCTATCATTTTTGATCGTGGTGTTCTATTCACTTCTTATTTTTTGAGATCCTTCCAAAAGGGTCTTTATATCAAGGTCAAGATTAGCATGACTTTTCATCCTCAAATGGTTGGTCAAGGTGAAAGGACTATCCAAACTCTTGAGGATATGCTTAGGTCCTGCGTTTTTGAGTTTAAGGGTAGTTGGGATGAGCATATTCTACTTATTGAGTTTGCTTACAACAATAGCTACCACTTTAGTATTGGCATAACTCCCTATGAAGCTTTATATGGTAGGCATTGTAGATCCCTAGTTGGGTGGGTTGATGTTGGGGAGATGGTTTTGTTAGGCTCGGATTTGGTCATGGAATCTTTGGAGAAGGTGAGGTTGATAAGGAAGAGATTGAAGATGGCTCAAAGTGGACAAAAGTATTATTTCGATGTGAGGAGAAGAGATCTTGAGTTTAATATTGATGATTGGGTTTGCTTGAATGTCTTATATATGAAGGGTGTGGTTCAGTTTGGCAAGAAAGGGAAATTGAGCCCAAGGTTTGTGGGTCCTTGTAGAGGTTTCAGAAGAGTTTGTGAGGTTGCATGTGTGATGTGCTATCAAAAGACAACACATTTGGTGCCTAAAACATGGGATTTTGTGTGTCTTTAATGCATTTTTTAAATGGTTTTATGTGTGTTTTTGTGTTTATTTTGAGAACATATAGGTTGGCTTGATTTTTGGAAAAGTTACAGATTTTGTTGATTTTTGAGGAACTATGAGCCATCCTACGAGTTGTAGCCCAAACTATGAGTCGTAGGTGCTGTTAATAGCAATTAATAGTTTCAAAAACCAAAATTTGAGAATTTGAAGTTCAACCATACGAGCTCAAGGTAGAAGTCATTCATTGTTCTTCAATTTTCTTGGGTAAGAAATCTTCCATGTCTTCTAATTTCATTGTTGATTTGTGTGCCCAAGCCATGAGTGGCTAAATCCACAACTTGGGGTC
>JAOTQR010083505.1:0-37782 GCA_025774065.1 Solanum ossicruentum
AAAGAGATTGTTTTTTTTTTGTATAAAATTTTTGATTTGGTTTTGAGAGTGTGATAATCTCATATATATATATATATATATATATATATATATATATATATATATATATATATATTACATGTTTTATAGTAGTTCATGCGTCTAGCTTTTTAGATTTTGAACTCCATTATTAAATATGATTTTAGTTATGCCACTAAATTCAAGTATGAAATATATTGATATACTTAGGATGTAATAAGTATAAACTAC
This sequence comes from Solanum ossicruentum, assembly GCA_025774065.1. NCBI lineage: Eukaryota > Viridiplantae > Streptophyta > Magnoliopsida > Solanales > Solanaceae > Solanum > Solanum ossicruentum. The sequence goes on from JAOTQR010083505.1 coordinate 250, forward strand.
TATTACTATACTCGTTAAGTTATATATTTAACAAATTAATTTTAAGTTCTATAAATATCAACCTCTAAGGATAATCTATGTTTGCCTATAGAAATTTTATTGAAAAAGTATAAGTAAATGTAAATAAAATGTAAAAAAAATTCTTCAAAATTTGACCTCCACTGATCGGTAAAATTGAAAATCTATATATTATTTTCACAATATCGACATCTTAAGGTTGATATTCGTTATATAATTTTATTTTAATAATAAAATTTCACCTTATTAGATCGAAATATTATAATTATTATTTTGATTAAATAATATCAACTTTTTAAAATTGATAACTTTTAAATATTTATTTTAATATTAATCAATAAAATCAATGTCAAGAAGTCAATTTTATAAAATCTAGGGAACAGAGAGTTTTTTAAAAAAATTACCAACTTCTAGAAGTTGGTATTAATTTTTTAAAAAAATTAATGACTTTTAGAGGTCGGTATAATTTTAGATGGCCTTGCCCTTAGATAATTTCCCCCCTTATAATTTCTCCCTTTCCTCTGGAAAAAGCCCCAAGACTGAAGATTTTGTTCTACGCAAGAGGAGCATTCACGTAGATCTACGCAGGTGAAGAGGAGCATTCACGCAGCGCTACGCAAGAGGTAAATTCAGTCTTCTCTTTACTCTACGCAGCTTCTCGCAGATCATTTAGTCAGGTGAAGATCTTAAAATATCCCTCAACCCATTTTAGATGCTTGATGGACTTCCAACTTTTTCAAAATACCTCAGAACTTACCTCCATAACCATACGAGGGCAAAATTCAGAGTTAGGCAATTTAGAGACGAAGAATCTATATATCGAAATTACCTAGGTCCCGGTGCCTGATGGAGTTCCAACTAGTTCAAGAAGGCGATGAAGGTCTTTCTCATTGAATCCTTCAGGTGGAGAGTAATTTTCACAAACTGCAAATGCCTCTGCACAGCGGAAAGATTGAATTAAATTTGTTACATAGCAATTCTACCCTTGCTTTAACAAATCTTTCTGCACCAGTACTATACAAGTCAAAATTTCATTTCAATTTGCATCTGAGATGCCTCATTGACTCTGACTAATTCCTAAACATCTTCCATTAGTTCATCAAATTAAGCAGAGCTGAAGCTGCATATAAGAACAAAACCTGGAGAAATATTTTATGGCAATAGAAAGCCATAAATATTTAAGAGTTTTGGTGAAAACAATTGAGGAGACGTTTTTTTAAGATTGCAAAAGGAAAGTGTTTTTCTTGTCTGTATCTGTTTCTGATGTGCTGATGTTCTTGGTGTTAACTGTGAAAATGTGAGATATCAAACAACAAAGAATGTTATATCTGTGCTGATTAGAAGCATGTTCATCTGCATCTTTTAAATCAGCTATCAAACTACCTTATCCTTCAGTTTCCTTTATTCAGTGCTGAGGATTGGCCTCGACTAACCCTTTCCTTTTGCAGGTATATTCCCTAGTTCATGAGCTTGCTGAAAGTTGCTTTGATGAATTGTGGAATGGTAAATTCATCTCTAGGTTTGCTCTAGGTTGCATATGATAACTATTATATTTCCGTCTCACTGTCCACTTTGTTGTACAGATGGTGCTGAAGTAGAGTCGAGGGAAGCTCTATTCCACCTGTATTGGCTAGTGTTGAAGGCATCTTCCGGGTTACTCAACTCCATGTACCCAGATCTACCCATTTTGCAGTGTACTTTAATTGGTTGTCCTAGGTTAAATAGCATATCTCTTGTTTTGTTTGCCAAAAAAGGCCTTGTAAATATTGTTGTTGTGCAACTATATGCTTTGCCTACTTATGTAGATACACGAATGTATGGGGATGTAAGTTTATCACTGTTTATTATTCTCCTGCCCACTATATCGATGCTTTGAAAGTTTGTACATTTCTAGCCTCCTTTATCAATAGCTCTATTAGCTAAGTAGTCTATCAATTGATTTCCTTCTCTCAGAATGTGTTGAAACTTATATATACTATTTTAGTGTCGAAAGAGTTCTGATCATAATTTTGTGGAAATAACATAAGGGATTTAGTTTAAAACTAGTTTAGAGCTAATGTGATTTAGTTGTTGGAATTAGTTCGATCAAAATATAGTTGTTGTCTTGTAATAGATTTCGGTTTAGTTGTTAGAATTAGTTTGGAACTAGTTTAGCATTAATGTGCTTTAGTTGTTGAAATAAGTTCTGTTGAAATAAGTTCAAATGTAGCTTGATTAACGTTTAGTTTGATTTGTTTTTTAAAATAATGTGATTTAGTTAATAGATTTAAAACTAGTTTAGAGTTGATGTGATTTAGTTGTTTGCATTAGGTTGTAACAAAGTATAGTTATTGCCTTGTAACAGACTTAGATTTAGTTGTTAAAATTAGTTTGGAACTAATTTAGCAGTAATGTTGTTTAGTTATTGAAATAAGTTCAAATGTAGTTTGATTAATTTAGATGCGGTTTAGTTGTTGAAATAAGTGCAAATAGTTAATGGATTTAGTTTAAAACTAGTTTAGAGTCGATCTGATTTAGTTGTTGGAATCAGTTTGTAACAAACTATAGTTGTTGTCTTGTGATAGACTTCGGTTTAGTAGTTAGAATTAGTTTGGAACTAGTTTAGCATTAATGTGCTTTAGTTGTTGAAATAAGTTCAAATGTAGTTTGATTAATGTTTATTTTGATTTATTTTTTTAAAAGAATGTGATTTAGTTTAGTAGATTTAAAACTAGCTTAGAGTTAATGTGATTTAGTTGTTTGAATTAGGTTGTAACAAAGTATAGTTATTGCCTTGTAATAGACTTCAATTAAGTTATTAAAATTAATTTTGGAACTAATTTAGCATTAATGTGGTTTAGTCATTGAAATAAGTTCAAATGTAGTTTGATTAATTTAGATGCGTTTTAGTTGTTGAAATAAGTTCAAATGTATTTTTAGTGGGTTTAGTTTAAGACTAGATTAAAGTCAATGTGATTTAGTTGTTTGAATTAGGTTGTAACAAGGTATAGTTGTTGTCATGTAATAGACTTTAGTTTAGTAGTTAGAATTACTAGTTTCGCATTAATGTGGTTTAGTTGTTGAAATAAGTTCGAATGTAGTTTGATTTATTTTTTAAAATAATGTAATTTAGTTTAGTAGATACAACTAGTTTAGAATTAGTGTGATTTAGTTGTTTGAATTAGGTTGTAACAAAGTATAGTTACTTGTAATAGAGTTCGATTTAGTTGTTAAAATTAGTTTGGAACTAGTTTAGCATTAATGTGCTTTAAGTTATTGAAATAAGTTCAAATGTAGTTTGATTAATTTAGATGTGGTTTAGTTGTTGAAATAAGTTCAAATGTATTGTTAGTGGGTTTAGTTTAAAACTAGTTTAGATTTAATGTGATTAGTTGTTGGAATTAATTTATAACAAAGTATAGTTATTGTCTTGTAATAGACTTTGGTTTAGTTAGAATTAGTTTGGAACTAGTTTTTCATTAATGTGTTTTAGTTGTTTAAATAAGTTCAAATGTAGTTTGATTAACGTTTGATTTGATTTATTTTTTAAAATAATGAGATTTTAGTTAGTAGATTTAAAACTAGATTTTAATGGTACTAGATTTTTTAAAATAATGTGATGGAATAGGGGGCAGGTTGGAGTGAGAAGAAATATGGAATCAATTAGGTTATCATTTATCAATGAAGTGAACTCGAAATAGTGTACCATGGAAGTAGGCCTTTCACTTACCTGTTTATGTTTTCATACAAGGATTTTCAATCATTAACAAGGAGGTACGAAAGAAAAAAAGAACTAGAAGATTAAAGTAATCGACAAGAAGAAAAATTACATAGAACTAATGAAACTGCACCCCTACCATATAAACTTCTGTTCCAATTTGAAAGTTGCAATATATCTGTTCAAATATGAATACTTTATATCTTTTAAATTTTTTTATGTTTCCATAGAATATATTCTAATTTAAATTTTTTTATGTTTCCATAGAATATATTCTAATTTAAATTTTTTTATGTTTCCATAGAATATATTCTAAACCAATAGTCAACAATGACATAAGTAAACTAATAGAGTTGTATTGTATCAAAATGAAATAAAGTCAAACATGATAGAAATACTAGAAATAATACCATATCCTTGCCCTTTTCAAACCACAAGTAGGTTATGCTACCTATCTAGTTTTATCAGAGTATCAGTCACAATTTACTACAGTTAAATTTAAAATGTATCTAATGTGTAGAAATAGATCCACATCTTTGCCCTTTTCAAATCACAAGTAGTTCATGCTACCTATCTAGTTTTATCGGAGTATCAGTCACAATTTTCTGCAGTTAAGTGTAAAATGTATCTAATGTATAGGTTACCTTTGACTCAAACTGAAAAAAATGTATCTAATATATATTTTCCAATCCAAATTTTTGTAATGAAATGACTGTGAACATCTTCCTATCTAACAAGTTCATTTCTTGTTTGTTTGAAGCTTTTAACTTTTAACACTTCTCTATATTCAAAATCTAGTTGTAAATAAATGATATTTAAAGATCACATTTTCATGTTCTCTAATATCTTGCCTAAATTCTCTGCATCTTTTCTGATTGTAGATTTTTCTAACACTTTAAGTCTAACGCTTAATCAGCTCCATTATTTAGCAGCAAAGAAAGAAGAGGAAAAGAGATATGCGGCACTTCAGACTGTTGAAAGCTCTTTTTGATTAGAGGAAGATTATTCCTCCATGTCCTTGTGAGTCATTTGAGGAGAGTGATGGCTGGGAGGAGAGTGATGGTTGTGAGAAGTAGTTGTATCTATTAGACAATCATACTTTTATAGTTTTTAAACTTTTTAAATTGTTTGATCGTTTAGTTTATTTTGAATGAATTCAAGTTTAATTTGAATTAATTTAAGTAAATGTAACGCAAATTTTGAAAACTATTATGTTGATAGTTCTTTGGGCTGCTTTGATTAAAATATATAGGTGGATAACAAAAATTGCAGCAATGTGGTGTAGATTATTTTACAAAAAATCTACCATGGGAGGTCGATATTGAAACAAAATAAAAAAAATAATATCGACCACTAGATGTCAGTATTGAAACAAAATAAAAATATAATACCGACCACCAGAGGTCAGTATTGAAACAAAATAAAAAAATAATACAGGCCACTGGAGGTCGGTATTGAAACAAAATAAAAAAATAATACTGATCACTGGAGGTCGATATTCAAACAAAATTAAAAAAATGATATTGATCACTGGAAGTCAATATTTAAATAAAATAAAAAAATAAATACCGACCACTAGAGATTGATATTCAAACAAAATTAAAAATAATAATATCGATCTCCAGATGTCAAAAATAAAATAATAAAAATAAATTAAAAATAAAAAAATATATTTATAATTTTCTGACTTAAAATTAAAATTGACTTCCAGAAGTCGGTATACATTGACATCTGGAGGTCGATATTCAAAAGCGACTAAGCTTTTTCTGACCTTCGCTCGGAAGTCAGTATTTTTTACAATATCGACTTCTGAAAGTCGGTATTTGGTAGTCGGTATTTTCAATTTTTTTAGTAGTGATTCTATAATGAGAGATTGATATAGGTTAGGTGTCAGACGAAAGATCTATACCAAAATCTATCTCCCTTTCAAAAGGGACAATAGACAACTTTTCAAGAAACACATTGGAAAACTCATTGACAATGGAAACCAACTCAAGATGCGGACTTTCGAAGGTGAAATCTTTAAACCTTACCACATGGTAGATACATCCCTTGGAAATCATTTTGCTAGCTAAATAAATCAACCCTTACATGAAGAACTATCACCTTTCCACTCAAGATTAAGCTTATTTTTAAATTGGAACTTGGCAATACGATTTGACAATCTATGGAGGCATAAGATGCATGCAATCAATTCATCCCAAGTATAACATCAAAATCTACTATAGAGAGTTCTACCAAATCATAAGGAATAACTTTATGCATGATGGACACGGGACAACCTCTATAGACTTTTTGTGCAATAATGGACTCACCAACGAGAATGCTAACTTTAAAAGGCTCAACAAGAGTTTTGGGACATGCATGAAATCTAGTAGCAAGAAATGGTGTAACAAAAGAAAAATTTATCCTAGATCTAAAAGTGTATAAGCATCAAAATCACAAACTTTCAGCATACCGATAATCACATCGAGGGCTCCTTGGTATCAGAGTGTCAATTTACATCATTTGGTATTAGAGCAAGACTTAGAATCATTCCTATAATTCTATCTTGGGTTTTTACTATAAAAAAATTGTCAAAAATATTTTTAGAGAACTCGCAAAATATTTTTGTCGATTTGAGTCTTGTTTGAAGTTTCAAATGTTAGATTTGTGTTCTCTAACATTAATTGAGTCTTAGACTGAGATTTAGTGAAGTTTGAAGCCATATGGGAGAAGCCACCATTGTTGATTGAAGAAGTTTGAAGAAGAAGAAGAAAGTGGGTCTTGAAATTTGAAGAATTTGGTTGCGAATTGAAGGCTAATAAGTAGTAGGGTTTTTTCTCTACATCAAAGAGAACTTAAATCTCAAATTTTGTGAAATTGAGCCAAAATTTTTATAGGTTTTATTTTAGGTCGTCATCATATTCAAAGTGTTCCTAGGAATATTCAAATATTCAAGAAAGGATAATTTTTTTAAAGAGGGTGCTTGATCTAAAAAAAGTGCAAAAGAGAAAGAGTACTTGTGTTTGTACAAGTGGAATTTACCAAAAGCGGTAAGTACCAGGTCAATAAAATATAAGGGGTCCATAAGGAATTCAAAGTTGGGGTCTTCAAAGGTGTAGGAATGTCAAAAAAGTGGTCAAAATCAAGTCAACAAAACCAATTCGACAATGCACAAAATAAAGTCTACCTAATTCTATATAAGTTACTGTAACTTTCGACGGTCAAAATCGGGCCATTCAACGGTCAAAATGAAAGTTCATGAGCTGAACTTCAATTTTGATTTTTGAAATGTTAGATTTGGAGATCTAAGCCTCGACTAATCTCAGGTCTAAATTCTTAGTTTCTTTTTCTTTTAATTCTCTTCTATTTTCAAGATTCTAAACCAATTTTTATCTCGTAATTGATCTATTTTTTGATTATTAGTTCTTGAATCCTCTTCCTTGTTAGTGCCATTTTCTTTTGTACTTTTATTTATTTTAGTTTGTAGCTAGCATCTTGATTCAAGTCTGTTTGCTTTAATCAAGTCGTCCATTCTTCTTGAAATAAGAATCCACTTCGGTCAAGAATAGAAAATTTACACCTTGTAAACAACCTAGTATAAGCAATCCTCAACCTTAGTTGAGCCAATTTGAGAGGCAATCAAAGGTGTGTAAACATGAGTGGTGTGAGTTCTGTTTATGAATGCTTATATTATTTATCATCTTTGTTGAGTGTTTTCTTACTAGGTACCATGGCAAGTGGAAATGAAACTCTACCACCTAGCGGGGGAGTTACATTGAATGCTATAATGGAAGTGATTACTAATATGAGTTAGAGAATGGAATCCAAGGAAGGTCAAGTATCCACCATTCAAGGAAGTATGTCAATTATGGATAGCAGGAGGATCAATGTAGAGGGTTGACTTAACTCTACAAATATCACTCCACAAACTACCTATCGAGCTTCCACAAGTGGTCCTAACCGTCCAACTTCTCCTACTATGACTTCCCAAACCTTACATCAAGTATTCAAACTAAATCCTAACTCCAATACTGACAATACGATGCAACCACCACAAACCCAAACTCCACAAGAAGCTCCACCACACCCATATCGACCTTACCAAGCACTACTAAATCAAAATACACCCTTCCAAGCACCCCAAGTTTGACACCGACCAATTCAAGTTTGGCAAGTGAGAGATAAATATTACCAATATAAGACCCCACCTTTGAGGAGTATGGAAGGTTAGAAAAGAAAGCCTTGGAGAACTTCAAACTGTGAGATTTTACGAATGGGTTTACGCCTCGTAAGTCAAGGTACGACTCGTAAAGTGGGTTCATGAAACCTGAAAAACTTGGTGAAATTTGGGATCCTCTAAAGTTCAATCTACAACTCATCAGATGACCCGTAAAATCATCTGTGAGTGGTAGACCATATCATAGAATGAGAATCAAAGAAGAGGTCTCTGAGAATCTATTAGATGAGACACTATCTACAACCCGTAGAATGATCTGTGAGTTGTAGATTGTGTCATAGAGGGAGGATCAGACAAAGAGGGATCTCTGAAGTTTGGAGGAGGGTCATCATAAAAAACCCCATCTATGACTCGTAGAATGGTCTACGGCCCATAAGCCGGGCCTCGTAGACTTGTCCGGCCAACTTTTAAAAGGGGGCAGTTTGGTCATTTCTTAGTATATCAGGCACATACTTTGTCATTTTGACCTTCAAAGGAGCCTTTTATCAGTCCCAAAGTCCTAATCCCATTCATTTTCCTCCTCACTCTTGTTTTCTAAGTCCCAACCTCTCTCCCACAAGTGCTCAAGCTTAAGAAGAAGGAACAAGCTAGGGTTTTGGTTCTCCTCCTCCAAATTGGGTATTCTCTCCATTAAGTTAATAAGGTATGTGGGTTTTGATTGTGAGGACCTTTCCCTCACAAGCTCAATAATTTCTCCTCCAAGTCTATTTTCCAAAGTTATAGGTATTTGTAATGGTTTAATGAACTTTGCATGACTTGATTATGAAGAAACTATGATGATATTTGATGAGCATTATGTTATTTGTCTTAGTATAATATTATGAAAGACAATCCATGAGAAATATGTGATTTAAGATGAGGGTTTCTGATTCTCCAACTATGATTTTTTATACTAAGGTGGGTTATTTTGTATGATTTAGAAAAAAGGGGTTTTGCTACTCCGCTCATGTCTAAAGATGTTGTTCTTGCATAGTTTTGAGCATGAATGCATACCCATCATATTTTACTAAATCATGAACCAAGCTTCTTATGTTGGCAAGAGTTTATGGCACGATATGCAATTTACAAATGATATAAAATGTGAAGGGGTATTATGTATGCTATGAGTTATGAGAATGTTATGAAAGTTATGAAGTCCTACCTTTGATATGACGATGCCTTGGTTTTAATGAGCCGCTCTATGAACTATGAGGACACTAAAATGCTTTGCATATTATGATAATAAGAATAATCTGAGTACTCCTTGGATTGTGACCTAGCACCAAGCGGACCTTGGTAAATGTTACGACCATAGGATTGTGAACTAGCTATTTGATCCATATTGCTTAAGTTGCATGATTGAACAAAATGAGTGATGTTCCCGTACAACATATGCGACTCATATATCAAAATAGGTAATGTTCCTGTAAGGACTAATAAAATATATATAACAAAATGGGAGATATTCCCTTAAGGTAACTATGAGATACTTTCCGAAATGGGTAATATCCCCATAAGGTGAGAGTTTGGTTTACCCCGGCAAGGTAGACCACCCCTTCATTCGGTGTGATGTGAATACTGGGATTCCAAGTAGTAGCTCACTTGCTCTTATTTGTCAGTTATGGTCTTTTTCAATCTATATATAAAATGTTTTTATGGTATGGTAATCCTCATGCATGTTTTCACTAAGGCAACAAGCATCTATTTCATATTGAGCTTATATCCATTGATTATGATTATGCATATTTCTTAATTATGACTTATATTCATTGTTGCATTTGTACCCTACATATTAGTACATTCCAAGTGCTAACTCATACTGTTTGTGTACATGATCTAACCATGTAGGAATCGGAGTACTGTACCATCCTCCTCCTCCATGCAGCTAGATGTTCATATCGGAGATTCGCTTGGTGAGTCCTCCACATTCGGGGACAAAATTCCACTTACTTTCATGCCAAGTATAGATTCCATTATTTTGGATACTATCTTTTGAGGGCGAGCTAGGGAGATATCTTGGCCCCCCACCTATTAGAGGTAATGTTGGATATTGTGGTGGTTATGTATTATTGAGCTTGACTTCTTATACATTTGCGTTATTGAAAATGTCCCCTAGTCCCATGCTTCCCCTTTTTTGTTAAATGCTTGTTGATGATGTTGAGATGAAGGTCCTTAGTCCCTAATCACCCTAGCATGAGTCATACTTAACTGCCCCTTAGAAATTATTTTCAATGTGATTCATGCACATCCTCTTCCCTATAATATCCCCACAGCGTGAGTCCAAAGTCCCGCTACCCATAGATATTATGTGCTATATGTTTTATTTGCTTTTCATGCTTCCGCAAGCCAAGGATGTGCTTATATGCCTATGAGGCTTGTTTGGGGTCCCACTCGGGTTCCCATTTGTCGTGTCGCATCTAAGCCCTTGGCTTGGGTCGTGACAAGCTTGGATCAGAGCACTAGGTTTGTAAATGGTCCTTAAAAATCTAACACACCCATCGAGTAGAGTCTTGTTTGTGGTTGTGAAGCATGCCACAACTATGAGTGAGAAGCTATGAGGCGTTTTAGGAAATGGTTAACTTCTTCACACTCTACTTTGTTCTTTAGATTTAACATAAGGTTTTCTACATCTAACAAATTTTTTTTTACTCTTTTAGATCATGCCACCGAGATGAATGGCACAAAGATCTTTGAAATGCCCCAAAAATGTGCTTTAGAAAATCCGTGCATGATATAGAAAATCTAACTTCATATTCTCAATCAGGGGCAAAATAGTGTGGGAAATGGGTATAACTTGAATTTTTGAGGATCCGTAGTGAAAAATAAATTTTGCTAATTTACAATTTCCAGAGAGTATATACGCCTTGGCTGCGACGCGCCAGGGGCGCAGATCAGTGCTAATTGGTCCTTCATGTTGGATCCGCATCGTGGACCAGACGCAGACCACTACATGTTTTTCCTTAATTTTTTTCTATCTTGACCAAGGGCATTGGAGTCATAGCCTCATGCCCACTTATTCGTGAAAACGCCCATACTTAGCCATTTTTCAACTCTATATCATTCAAAACCCTCACAAAAACCTCTCCAAGACTTAACCAAATATCTCACTCCAATTTCAAGGATTTCAAGCTTAACTTTGGTAGCCAAGGATTCTCTTCAAGTGTCACAGTCCAAACCTAGGGCCTTGACATGACATGACAAATGAGGAATTCGAAGGGACCCTAAACAAGCCTCTTAGCTTATCCATCACACATCCTTGGTCACGGAAGCCAAATAACATCAACAAGAGATACAAGTAAGGGTAAAGGGACTAAGTAGTGTCTTGGTATTTATAAGGCATAAAAGAGTCAAAGCTCAAAGCATAAGTACATCAATTGTTCCAACAACATCTCTAAACATAGATTGGAGCGGGGGCCAAGGCACTTTCGGGGCTAAACCTCATAGTTTTAAGTGTTCAACATAAAGAAATAGAAAATGATAAGAGTAGCATAAATAGTGTCCCCGAACTTGAGGACTCACCAAGGCTTATTCGAAAGCACCGAACTAGCCATGTGGAGGATGATCAAGAGGTGCTCTAGTTCCTACATGGTTACATCATGTAGGCATAAAGTATGCCTTAGTAAGTTTGAGTATAATAAGTATGGAGGATGCAATGCGACAAGGCATCATAAGGCAACATAGTCAAAATGAATAGTCATAAGCAATGAATAAGTATAATATAGATATGGCATGCATGATCAATGTTTGAGGAAAACATGCTTGTAAATCATATAACTTGCAAATATAGGTTACATGTGTAGGAAGAGACCATATCAACATAGCCCAAGTATATTATCACTTGAACTCCAAGGCATGCTGATACACTCCAAAAAGCGTCCAATAATGTACCTCGGAAATGCTCATAATAGTAATTATTATATATCTCAAAATTCATGCATGATATCAAATATTCAACTTCATATTATTGATCATGGGAAAAAATTGATTGGGAAATGAGTATAACCCCAACTTTAGAGGACCCATAGAAAAATTTCATTTTCGCCAACTTTTCAATTTCCAGTGCCAGTTGGCATTGTCTCCTACGCGGACCCATTGTGGATTAGTGTTATTACTTTTTTAATTTTCAATTTCGTCCTACCACATTGGGGTCTTGTCTCCAATGTGCTTTTATGCTTAAAATACCTATACTTAGTCATTTTTCAACCCCATATCATTCAAGACATTCCCCAAAATCCTCTCTAACATTTAGCCAAATATTTCACCCAAGTTCAAGTGTCCCAAACTCATTTCAGATCTCAAGAAATTCATTTAAGCTTCAATTTCTCATTCAAATATTTATCAAGTAAATCTCCAAATTTGAGGTATGTTGGTTTCAACTATTGGGTCCTTTCACCAATGGTGCCCAATCTTCCTATTTTATAAAATTGCATGTTTTTCAAGTTGTAGTATCTATAGGTATCTTTTATTATGGATTATAAGCATGAAATATGTTGGAATTTTATGAAATGTTGATTAAATATGTATGTTAGTGCATGTTTATCTATCTCAAGCTTATACTATCAATTAATTTTGTCTATTGAGACTATGTATATTTTGGGTTATGAAACTATGATTTATTATGAAGTTTGATGATGGATTTTGATGTATTTCACATGAGGCTTTTGCAACATGTTGGTGGGTTAATTTGCATTGAGTTTTCTTACATGATTTCACTCTTGAATTGCTTGAATTCTCAGTTGTTACATGTTTTACAAGTCAAGTAACTTCATGATGAATATGGGCTATCAAGTGTGTGATGAATTCATGAAATTAAATATGATTATGCATGTATGAAGTTAACCCCTATTTTTCAAAGATTTTACCTCTTGTGAGCCTTTGATGTCAATGGAAGGGAAATGTTTGATGATGATCCTATTCTCATGTTTCAAGTTAGGCTCACCATTAGAGGTCAAGTATGTTAGATTTACTCATGTCATGATTCCATGCTTATTGCAAGTTATTAAAATGTGATTACTATAAGTATTTCATGAGAATAGACTTAGCACTAATGGATGGAGGTTTTGCTCTCTTTTCTTGAACTATGTGCCAACATAGGGTTATGTTATACCCTTTCTATACTAGTGGATCCATTTAGTGCACTTTCTCTTGTAGTTCTTCCCCAAATGGGATGGGCTTCTGTAAGGAGAAGTTTATCATGAAATCCTTTCTGAAATGGGACGGGCTCCCGTAAGGAAGGTAACTTCTCATAAATGGGATAGGCTTCCCGTAAGGTGGAGTATGGTTAACCCTGGTAAGTAGACCGCATCTTTGTCGGTGAAGGGTAATCATAGGGATTCCAAGTTGTAGCTCGCTTGGTCTCATTCTATGTAGGTTGAGGTCTCTTCCCGCACATGTGTTATGGTCTATGAAAGTTGAATAATTTACAAGCATGTTCTACGTCAAGCAAAGATCATGCATGTCATATTGCGATTATGCTTAGGTATTACCTATTATTATGTGTTTCAATTATATCGGCTTATGTCTTGGTGCATTGTATCCTACATACTTAGTACATTCAAACGTACTAACATATGCTCTATGCCTACATGATGTTGCCATGTACGGACCGGAGTTCCTCATGATCATCCTCCACGGGGCTAGTTGTGATATCTTAAAGATCAGCTTTGGTGAGTCCTCAAGTTTGACGACACTAGCTATACTATCTTGCTTATATCTTTTCATGATATTGAACTTTGGATACTATGAGGGTGAGCCCAGAAAGTTCCTTGGCCGCGCTCAAATCTATGTTTAGAGGTGTTGTTAGACAAGTGATGTAATTATGCTATGTTCTTGTGTCTTGATTGCTTATGGTTATCTAAAACTTCCTTTAGACCCTTTATCCTTATTTTTACTCTCTCATTGTTGTTTAATTATTTTCGCGACTAAGGATGTGTAATTGATATGCTAAAAGGCTTGTTTGGGGTCCCTTTGAGTTCCCATTCATTGTGTCATGTCTAGGCCCTAGGCTTGGGTCATGAAAAACTTGGTATTAGAGTACTAGGTTGTTATTGTTCGTCGGAACCCAACACACCGCGTCAATTATAGTCTTGTTTATGGTTGTGAAGTGCACCACAACTATGAGTAAGAGACTATGAGGTGTTTTGGGAAATGTTTCCCTTCTTCTTGATCTATGTTGTGTTATAGGAGTTAAGTAAGGCTTTTTCCTAACAAATATTCTTTACTATTTTAGATCATACCTATTCAGGAAGAAGAAGAGCCCGTACTTTCGAGGAGCAACCGACCCCTCCCACTCCTCAAGATGGAGGAGTGGCCCATGAAGAGTTCCGAGATGCTATTACCATGCTAGTGCATGCCATGACTAATCAAATCAACCAAGGGGAACAAGCCGCTCATGCTCCTACTTCGGCCTCAAGGGTGAGGGATTTTACTAGAATGAACCCATTGGAGTTCCACGAGTCTAAGATGGATGAAGACCCTCAAGAATTCATTGATGAGGTGTATAAAGTGTTGTCTATTACGGGGGTTAACTTGGAGGAGAAAACGGAGTTGGCGGCCTATCAACTCAAAGGGGTGGCTCAAGTATGGTTCACTCAATGGAAGGTGGAGAAGAGGAATGGTCATGTAATCCCTTGGGAAGTGTTTAAAGGGCATTTCTCAACCTGTTCTTCACTCTTGAGCTAATGGAGTCTAAAATGATAGAATTCATCAATTTATAGCAAGGATCGATGAGTGTGAGGGAGTATACCCTCAAGTTCAACCAACTCTCTAAATGCTCCACAATTGGTGGCCAAGCCAAGTTCTAGGATGAACAAGTTTGTGATGGGTGTATCTGACTTGGTAAATGAAGAATGTCATGCCGCCATGTTGATAGGTGATATGGACTTGTTTCGCCTCATGACATATGCCAAACAACTAAAGAGAGAAAAATTGAGAAAGAGAAGGAGTGGTGAGGCCAAGAGGTCCTATTTTGAAGGTGGATTTTAAGGTTCTAAAGGTGGCTGGTTTCCTCAAGGCCAAGGGTCATCCAATTCTTCCAATAAGAGGTTTTCCAAAGAGAGGGTGCCTAATCAAAGGTTACAAGGTGGTAATGGATGAGTGGTAAAACCTAGATGCCCAACATGTGAAAAGAATCATAGTGGTCCTTGTTTGAGAAACATATGAAAAGAATCATAGTGGTCCTTGTTTGAGAAATTCAAATGCTTGTTCTGATTGTGGTGAAGTTGGTTACAAGGTTATTGATTGTCCTTGTGCTCAACCGAAGGGTGGAAATGGTCATCTACAAGATCAAGGTGCGAATGCAGGTCAAAGGGGAAGAGGAGGTCATGAAGGAGGTGCACCAAGGAGAAATAGGTTCTATGCTCTTCAAGGGAGACAATGGGTAGATGAGGTGCCCAATGTCGTCACCGGTATGTTAAAGATTTTTTTATTTTGATGTGTATGCTTTGATTGACCCAAGTGCCACTCTTTCTTTTGTTACTCTTTTTGTTGCCAAAATGTTTCATGTTAAACCCGAATTGTTGTGTGAGTCATTGAAGTGTCTACTCTCGTTGGTGCATCCATTATTTCTGGAAGGGTCTATAGAAATTATCGCATTTTTATTTTGTATAAAATCTTGCCTTGTGATTTTTTTGAGTTAGATATGGTGGATTTTGATGTCATTCTTGGGATGGATTGGTTGCATGCATATTATGCCTCTATTGACTATAGAACCTATAGAGTCAAATTCTAATAAACCTGTCATTGAGTGGGCAAGTTGTGATTTGGTGGTCAAAGGTAGATTCATTTCTTGTATTAAAGCCCAAAATTTGATTTCTAAGGGGTATCTCTATCATCATATGAGGGTTAGGGATGTTGAGTCCAAAGTCCTTTCTATAGAGTCGATTCCTATGGTTAATGGGTTTCTTGATGTTATTCCTTATGAGCTTTTTGGTGTTCCTCACGAAATTGAAATAAATTTTGGTATAGACCTTCTTCCTAATACTCAAACTATTTCTATTTCCCCTTATCATATGGCCCTGATAGAGTTGAAGGAGTTGAAAGAACAATTGAGGGATATGTTGGAGATAGGTTTTATAAAGCCTAGTCAATCACTTTGGGGTCTACCGGTGTTATTTGTAAAAAAGAAGGATGGTTCTCTTAGAATGTGAATTGATTACTGGCAACTAAATAGAGTTACCATCAAGAATAAGTACCCTTTACTAAGGATTAATGATCTTTTTGATCAATTTCAAGGGGCTAGTCACTTCTTTAAGATTGATCTTTGGTCCGGGTATCACCAAGTGAAAGTGAGGGAGTGTGACCTTCCCAAGATGGCCTTCTAGGTATGGGCATTTTGAGTTTGTGGGGTTATGTCCTTCGGGTTGACTAATGCACTAACTATCTTCATGGATCTTATAAATAGGATCTTTAAACCCTACCTTGACTTATTTATGGTTGTATTTATTGATAATATCTTGATCTATTCCCATAGTGAGGAGGAGCATATGGGTCACTTGAGGGTGGTGTTACAAATATTGAGGGAGGAGAAGTTGTATGCTAAATATGAAAAATGTGTGTTTTGGTTGAAGGAGGTTGTTTTCCTAGGTCATGTGGTGTCAGGTGATGGTATTAATGTGGATCCTAAGAAGATGAAGGTCATTAGAAATTGGCCTAGACCTTTGACCCCATCGAATATTAGAAGTTTCTTTGGCTTAGTGGGTTGCTTCCAGAGGTTTGTAAATGGGTTCTCTTCTATTGCCTCTCCCATGACTAAGTTGACCCAAAAGAAGATGAAATTTTTTGGACCGATGAATGTGAAAAGAATTTCAAAACTTTTAAAGATAAGCTTGTCTCCGCTCTTATCTTGTCTCTACCGGAAAGGTTGAAAGGGTTTGTTGTGTATTGTGATGCCTCAAGAATTGGTTTGGATTGTGTTTTGATGCAAAATGGTAATGTGATAATATATACCTCTAGACAACTTAAGGTGCATGAAAAAAATTATCCTACCCATGATCTTGAATTGGCCGCCGTAGTATTTGCTTAAAAATTTGGCGTCATTACTTGTATGGGGTTTATGTTGATGTGTTCACCGATCATAAAAGCCTCCAAAGTTCTTCACCCAAAAAGATCTCAACTTGATACAAAGAAGGTGGTTGGAGCTTCTAAAAAATTATGACATAAGTGTGCATTACTACTCTGGTACAACTAATGTT
The DNA here is from genome assembly GCA_025774065.1 of Solanum ossicruentum. Taxonomy (NCBI): domain Eukaryota; kingdom Viridiplantae; phylum Streptophyta; class Magnoliopsida; order Solanales; family Solanaceae; genus Solanum; species Solanum ossicruentum. The sequence goes on from JAOTQR010083505.1 coordinate 17,357, forward strand.
ATGTCCGATGCTCTTAGTACGGTGTTTATGGGTAGCCTAGTATATGTTGATAATGGTGGCAAGGAGGTGGATTGAGATGTTTATAAATTGGCTAGATTGGGAGTTATGTTGGAGGAGGTTGACAATGGTGGTGTGGTAGTTGTTGATGGCTCTGAATCTTCCTTGATTGAGGAGATAAAGGCAAAGCAAGATCTTAACCTTGCCTTGTTAGAATTGAAGACCTTGGTGAGAGATGGCAAGGTGGAGGTTTACTCCCAAGGGGGAGATGGTATCCTTAGGTGCCAAGGTAGGTTATGTGTACCTAGTGTTGATGACTTGAGAAAGAAGATTTTAGATGAGCTTCATAATTCTTCCAATTCTATTCACTCTAGTTCTACCAAGATGTATAGAGATTTGAGGGAAGTGTATTGGTGGGGTTATATGAAGAGAGATATTGCTAAGTTTGTATCCGGTTTCCATAATTGCCAACAAGTGAAAGCCGAGCATCAAAGGCTGGGTGGCCTAGCCCAAGATATAGAGATTCCTACTTGGAAATGGGATGAAATTAGCATGGACTTTGTGGTTAGGTTGCCTAAGACTAGGAGGCATTTTGATTCTATTTGGGTTTTGGTTGATAGAATGACAAAGTCAGATTATTTCCTATCGGTTAAGACTACTTATGGTGTCAAAGATTATGCTAGGTTGTACATCATGAATTGATTAGATTGCATAGGGTTCCTTTGTCTATCATATCGAATTTTGGTGCTCAATTCACTTCTCACTTTTGGAGGTCCTTCCAAAGGGGTCTTGGTACCAAGGTAAAGCTTCGTACGACCTTGCACGCTCAATCGGATGGCCAAGCCAAAAGAACTATCAAAACTCTTGAGGATATGCTTAGGGCCTGTGTTTTAGAGTTTACAAGTAGTTGGGATGATCATCCTCCCCTTATTGAATTTGCTTACTGCAACAACTACCATTCATGCATAAGTATGACTCCTTTTTAGGCCTTTTATCGTAGGAGATGTAGATCACCGGTTGGGTGGTTTAAAGTGGGGGAGATAGCTTTGTTGGGTCCATATTTGGTCATGGAGGCCTTGGAGAAGGTGAGGTTGATTAAGGAGAGATTGAAAACAACCCAAAGTAGACAAAAGTCCTATTCCAATGTGAGGAGAAGAGATCTTGAGTTTGAGGTTGGTGATTAGGTTTATTTGAAAGTCTCACCCATGAAGGGGGTGGTTCGGTTTGGCAAGAAAGTGAATTAAGCCCAAGATTTTTGTGGCACTATAAAGTTTTGAGGAGAGTGGGTAAGATTGCATATGACTTGGAGTTGCCTATGGAGATGAATATAGTTCATCCGGTCTTCCATGTATTCATGTTGAGGAAGTATGTGGGTGACCCAAGTGCTATAGTGACCTTTGATATTATGGGTGTCGTAGAAGATAATTTGACTTATGAGGAGGTCCTGGTGGAAATTGTGAATACATAACTGAAGAGGTTGAGAAGCAAAGTTGTAGCTTCCATCTAGTTTCTTTGGAGGAACCAACAAGTTGATAGTGCCACATCAGCTGAGGTAGACATTAAAAAGCGATATCCATATCTCTTCCACTCTACTCAAGCCTAAGGTACTAAATTAAGTCCCCTATATGATTTCAACTCTTAAGTTTCAAGCCTCATGTCATTTTGCATGCATTCATGTTCATGGTAACAAGTTTATGATGTTTTTTGACATTCATATTGAGACTTTTAGAAAATAATGCCTAGATGTCCTTGTTGCATTCATGTCGGGCTGAAACCTTCACAATTACTTTTCTTATGCACGTTTCTTTGAAATTCGGTGACGAATGTTTCCAAGTGGGGAGATATTGAAACGCCCCAAAACGTGCTTCGAAAATGCCCACAATCGTAATTTTCAAATATCTCAAAGTTCATGCATTATATCAACAATCTGACTTCATATACTTGATCAAGGGGCAAAATTAAGTGGGAAATAGGTATAACCTAGACTTTAGAGGACTCGTAATGAAAAATAAATTTCACTAATTTACGATTTTCAAAGAGCATCTGTGCCCTGGCAGCGACACGCTAGGGGCATGGATTAGTGTTAAAATTGGTCCTTCGTGTTGGGTCCACGTCACGGACCAGACGCGGACCAGTACATTTGTTTCCTTAATTTTTTTCTATCTCGGCCAAGGGCATTGGGGTCATAGCACCATGCCTACTTATGTGTGAATACACACATACTTAGCTATTTTCAACTCTATATCACTCAAAACCCTCAAAAAAATTCTCCAAGACTTAACCTAATATCTCACTCCAATTTCAAGGATTTCAAGCTTAACTTTGGAACCAAAGGATTCTTTTCAAGCTCTTAGTTCTCTTCAAGTTCATCTCAAGAAAATCCAAGTTTGAAGTATGTAGGTTTCATCCATTAGGTCCTTCCATGGAGCCCAATCTTCCTTTTTTTTTAATGAAAATTGAATATTTTCAAGTTGTATTATCTATGAGTATCTCATATTATGAATTATGAGCACGAATTATGTTGGGCTTTTATGAAATCTTGATTTATTATGTATGACTATCTATTTCAAGCTTATACCATAATTTAATTATATCTATTAAGACTATGCATGTTTTGAGCTATAAAACTTTGATCTATTATGAGATTTGATGATGGATTTCAAGGTATCCTACCTGAGGGTTTTACTACAGGTTGGTGGGTTGAATTGCATTAAGTTCTCTCGTCTTATTTCACTCTCAAATTGCATTCTTTTGAACTAGTATCATGAACCCACCAAATATATGATAAAATGTCAAGTTAAGGATTCTAAAGTTATTGATGATCTATTTCATGATTTACAAGTCAAGTGGCTATATGATGATTAAGTCCTTTGAAGTATGTATTGAATTCATAAAAGTATCTATGATTCTACAAGTATCTAGTTTAGCTTTATTTTCAAAATTTTTACCTCTTGTGAGTTATTCATATTAAAGCAAGGATTTACTATTATTACTCTCATATTTCAAGTTAGGCTCACCATTAGAGGTAAAACATGTTTAACAACTAACTCATGTCATATTTCCATGTTTCTTACAAGTTTTTAAAGTTATGATTATTTCAAGTGTTCCATGGGATTAGACTTAGCACCGATGGATGGGATGTTGGCGTCCACTATCTTCAGTGGTCCATACTTCTTTCCTTAAACTATGTTCCAAAATAGGATTATATTTTACCCTTGCTATACTAGTGAATCCATTTAGTGCACTTAATCATGAAATTCACCCTGAAATAGGACAGGTTCCCATAGGAAGGGTACTTCTCTGAAATGGAACGGGCTCCCGTAAGGTGAAATATGGTTTACCTTGGGAAGTAGACCACCTCTTTACTAATGAGGCGTAATCATTGAGATTCCAAGTTTTAGCTTGCTTGGTCTTACTTTTGTCGGTTAGGGTCTTTTCCCACTCATGTATTATGTCCTATGCGAGTTGAATGATTTACAAGCATGTTTTACTTCAAGCATTGATCATGCATGCCATATTAAGATTACACTTATCTTTTTCTTATTATTATGCATTTTGACTATATTGGCTTATGTCTTGTTGCATTGCATCCTACATAATTTGTACATTCAAATGTACTAAGGCATACTCTATGCGTACATGATATTACCATGTAGGGATCGAAGCACCATTTGATCATCCTCCGCGTGGCTAGTACGATCCTTTGAAGCAAGCTTTGGTGAGTCCTCAAGTTCGAAGATATTAATTTTATTACTCTTGTTATTTTGATACTTCTTTATGTAAAATATTTGTTACTATGAGGGTGAGCCCAGGAAATGTCTTGGCCCTCGCTCCATTCTATACTAGAGGTATAATTGGACAATATGATGTATTTATGCTTGAGTTTGACTTTTTATTGCTTTAACGATTATCAAAGACTTCCCTTAGTCCCGCTTCTCTTTTTATTATATCTCTTGTTATTGTTTACTTTGCTTATGCGACCAAAGATGTGTGATTGATATGTTAAGAGGTTCGTTTGGGTCCCTTTGGGTTCCTATTAATCGTGTCACATCTAGGCCTAGGCTTGAGTTATGAAAATCTTGGTATGAGAGCACTATGTTTTTAATGGCCCTCAGAAATCCAGCACACTGCATCGATTAGATTCTTATTCATAGTTGTGAAGCGCGTCACAACTATGAATGGGAGGCTACAAGGTGTTTTAGGAAATGTTTCACTTTTTCATGATCTATGTCATGTGGTAGAGCGAATTCCCCTAAGGCTTATTACTGATCCCCAACCATTACGTTTCAGAATATGTCTCAAGCTACTTAGAATGGTGGGCAAGGCAATGACTATCTCTCACTTGGGGGTTAACTTCCTAAAGGTGAGATGTTGAATGCGGAGGTTCGTGATGCTCTATGGCTATTGGCCACAGTTGTTATCGCTCAACTTAATCAACAAGTGGGTGCTCCCGAGACTTGAAAGGATAAGAGGGAGAGTGAGGCTAAGAGGGCCCAAGTTGGTAGTGCCTCATCTTTTACTAATCTACCGGTTCCCAAGTACAAGAAAAAAATAATTCCTTTTGTCACTTGCCAAGGGTGTGGCAAGAAACATCAAGGGAGGTATTTAGCGAAAGTTAAGGGTTGTTTCAAGTGTGGCAGTGTTGTCTATGAGATGAGAGATTGTCTGGTGGCCTCAAAGGAAGGGAGAAGAAGGGTTCAATGTGAAAGTGGCAATGGTGGGTTAATTTTTCCAAGGTGCCCAAAATGCGAAAGGAATCATAATTGAAAGTGCTTGAGGTATTCAAATGCTTGCTATGGATGTGGTAAGATGAGCCACAAGATTGTTGATTGTCCATATGCTCAAAGGAAAGGCAAGGGTGTTAGTTTTCAAAAGCAAATACCCTTCGTCAGAAGATAAAAATGATCAGATGTTAATGATAAAAGAAAGTATGCAGCGAGGCAAAGCCGGGATGACCTCCGTCACCCCAGAATGAAAGTTTTTTTCTGGATTTTGATGAGTTGTAAGATAAAAAACCAGCCACAAGTGTGGGAAGTACCATCCGGGAGATTGGCCTTTTCGAGTACATGTTTTGAGTGTGGTGCAAAGGATCATGTGTCAAGACATTGTCCATGGGTTACTAAGCATTATGAGGATAACCATGGACTTTCTTATCCATACCCCTCTAGGGGTCACTAGATTTAGCATGGTGCTTCACAGGTATGTTAAAAGTTTTTGATTTTTATGTGTATGCATTGATAGACTCGGGTGCCACTTTTTCTATCATTACTCCTTTTTTGCCAAAAAGCTTCATGTTACTCCTGAATTATTGTATGAACCTTATGAAGTGTCTACCTTAATTGGTGAGTCCACTGTTGCTAAAAGTATCTATAGAAATTGTCCCATGTTCATATTGCCTAAAGTCATGCCTTGTGATTTTGTTGAATTAGATATGGTGGATTTTGATGTCATTCTTGGGATGGATTGGTTACATGTATATTATGCTTTTATTGATTGTAGAACCCGTAGGGTTAAATTCCAATGCCCTAATTAGCCCGTCCTTGAGTGGGAAAGTCATGATGTAGTGGTCAAGGGTAGATTCATTTCTTGTCTTAAAGCCCAAAAGTTGATTTCTAGGGTTGTCTTTATTATCTTATGAGGGTTAGGGATATTGAGTCCAAAGTCCTTCCTATTAAGTCAGTTCTGGTGGTTAATGAGTTTATTGATGTATTTCCCGATGAGCTTCCCTGCATTCCTCTTGAAAGAGAAATAGACTTTGGTATAGACCTCCTTCCCGATACTCAACCCATTTCTATTCCCCCTTACCATATGACCCCGATGGATTTGAAGGAGTAATTAAGGGACTTTTTGGGAAAGGGTTTGACAAGGCCTAGTAAGTTACCTTGGGGTGCACCTATGTTGTTTTTGAAGTAAAAGGATGGTTCTCTTAGAATGTGCATTGATTACCGACGACTTAATAGAGTCACCAAAAAGAACAAGTATCTTCTACCAAGGATTGATATCTTTTTTTATCAACTTTAAGAGGCTAGTCACTTTTCTAAGATTGATCCTCGATCCAGGTATCACCAAGTGAAAGTGAGGGAGTGTGACATTCCCAAAACGGCTTCTCGGACTAGGTATGGGCACTTTGAGTTTGTGGTTATGTCCTTGGGGTTGGCTAATGCACCAGCTATATTTATAGATCTTATGAATAGGGTCTTTTAATCCTACCTTAGTTTTTTTGTAGTGGTTTTGATTTATGATATCTTGATTTATTCCCATAATGAGGAGGAGCATGTGAATCACTTGAGGGTGGTGTTGCAAATCTTGAGGGAAGAGAGTTTGTATGGTAAATATGAAAAATGTGAGTATTGGTTGAAAGAGGTTGCTTTTCTCGGGCATGTGATGTCGGGTGATGGCATTAAGGTGGATCATAAGAAGACGGAGGTGATTAGAAAGTGACCTAGACTTTTGACCCCATCGAATATTAGAAGTTTCTAGGGCTTGGAAGGTTATTATCGGAGGTTCATAAATGGTTTCTCTTCTATTGCTTCTCCTATGACTAAGTTGACCCAAAAGAAGGCAAAATTCATGTGGACTGATAAATGTGAAAAGAGTTTCCAAACTTTAAAAGATAAGCTTTTCTACGCTCTATGTTGGCTCTGCCCGAAGAGTTGGAATGGTTTTTTTGTATATTGTGATGTCTCAAGAATTTGTTTGGGGTGCGTTTTGATGAAAAATAGTAAGGTGATTGCATATGACTCTAGATAACTTAAGGTTCATGAGAAGAATTATCCAATCAACGATCTTGAATTGGTGGCCGTGCTATTTGCTTTGAAAATTTGTTGTCACTACTTGTATGGGGTTCATATTGATGTGTTTACCGACCACAAGAGTCTTTAATATGTGTTCACCCAAGAAGGTGGTTAGTGCTCCTTAAAGATTATGATATGAGTGCTTATTATCTCCTCGACAAAGCTAATGGTGTGGCTAATGCTCTAAGTACGATATCTATGGGTAGTCTAGTTCATGTTGATAATGGTGGCAAAGTGGTGGCTAGAGAGGTTCACCGGTTGGCTAGATTGGGGATTAGGTTGAATGAAGTTGATAATGTGGGTGTAGTGGTTGCTGATGATTCTAAATCTTCTTTGATTGGGGAGGTAAAGTCAAAAAAAGATTTTCACCCCGCCTTGCTAGAGTTGAAGGCCTTGGTGAGAGATGGTAAAGTGGAGGTTTTCTCCCAAGGGGGAGATAGTGCCTTTAGGTATCAAGGTAGACTGTGTGTGCTAAATGTTGATGACTTGAAAGAATAGGCCTTGAAGGAGGCCTATAATTCATCCTATACCAGTCACCTAAGTTCTACAAAGATCTATAGAGACTTGAGCGAGGTGTATTTGGTGGGAGGGTATGAAGAGATACACTGCCAAGTTCATATCTGGATGTCACAATTGCCAATAAGTGAAAGCCAAAAATCAAAGGCCAGGTGGTCTAGCCCAAGATATAGAGATTCCTACTTGGAGATGGGAAGAGATAAACATGGATAGTGTGGTTGGGTTGCCTAAGACTAGGAAACATTTTGACTCTATTTGGGTTGTTGTGGAGAGAATGACAAATTCGGTTCACTTCCTACTAGTCCAAACTACTTATTTTGCCGAAGATTATGCTAAGTTCTACATTCATGAGTTGGTTAGATTGCATAGGGTGCCCTTGTCTATCATTTTCGATCGGGGTGCTCAATTCACTTTTCACTTTTTGAGGTCATTTCAAAGGTGTCTCGATACTAAGGTTAAGCTTAGGACAACTTTTCATCCTCAAATGGATGGTCAAGCCGAGAGGACTGTCCAAACTCTTGAGGATATGCTTAGGGCTTATGTTTTGGAGTTTAAGGGTAGTTGGGATGAACATCTTCCACTCATTGAGTAGTTTACAACAATAGATACCACTCAAGCATTGGCATGGCTTCCTTTAAAGCTTTATATGGTAGACGTTGTAGATACGTGGTTGGGTGGTTTGAAGTGGGGGAGATGGCTTTGCTAGGTCTGAATTTAGTCATGGAGGCCTTGGAGAAGGTGAGGTTGATATGGAGAGATTGCAAACAACCCAAAGTAGACAAAAGTCCTATTCCGATGTGAGGAGGAGATCTTGAGTTTGATATTGGTGATTGGATGTATTTGAAAGTCTCACCCATGAAGGGTGTGGTTTGGTTTTGCAAGAAGGGGAAATTGAGCCTAATATTTATGGGTCCCTATAGAGTTTTGAGGAGAGTGGGTAAGATTGCATATGGTTGGAGTTGCCTGTGGACATGAATATGTTCATTCGGTCTTCCATGTGTCCATGTTGAGGATGTGTGTGGGTGACCTAAGTACTATAGTGCCCTTGGATGTTGTGGGTATGATAGGAGATAATTTGACCTATGAGGAGGTCCCGGTGGAGATTTTGGATTGACAAATGAAGAGGTTGAGAAACAAAGAAGTAGCTTCCGTCAAGCCCCTTTGGAGGAACCAACAAGTTGAAAGTGCTACATGGGAAGCCGAGGCAAACATGGAAAAGCCATATCCATAATCAAGGGGCAAAATTGATTGGGGAATGGTTATAACCCAGAATTTAGAGGACCTGTAGTGAAAAATAAATTTCGTTAATTTATGATTTCTAGAGAGCATCTGTGCCCTGGCAGCGATGCGCTAGGGGTGCAGATCAGTGTTAATTGGTCCTTCGCATTGGGTTCGCATCATGGACCAGAAGCGGACCAATATATATTTTTTCTTAATTTTTTTCTATCTCATACAAAGGCATTGGGATCATAGCCCTATGCCTACTTATGTGTGAAAACATCCATACTTAGTCATTTTCAACTCTATATCACTCCAAACCCTCACAAAATCCTCTCTCAGACTTAACTGAATATCTCACTCCAACTTCAAGGATTTCAAGCTTAAATTTAGAACCTAAGGATTCTCTTCAAGCTCTAAGTTCTCTTCAAGCTCTTCTCAAGAAAACTTAAGTTTGAGGTATGTGGGTTTCATCCATTGGGTTCTTTCGCACATGTAGCTCAATCTTCCTTTTTAAGAAAATTGCATGTTTTCAAGTTGTATTACCTATGGGTAACTCATGTTATGAATTGTGAGCATGAATTATGTTGGGATTTCATGAAATGTTGATTAATTATGCATGATTATCTATTTCAATCTTATACCATGATTTAATTATATCTATTGAGACTATGCATGTTTTGAGCTATGAAACTATGATCTATTATGAGATTTGATGATGGATTTCAAGGTATCCTACCTGAGAGTTTTACTACATATTGGTAGGTTGAATTGCTTTAAGTTTTCTCATTTTATTTCACTCTTGAATTGCATGATTTTGGACTAGTATCATAAACCCACCAAGTGTTTGATGAAAATGTCAAGTTAAGGATTCTAAAGTTATTGATGATCAATTTCATGATTTAGAAGTCAGGTGGCTATATGATGATTAAAGGCTTTCAAATATGTATTCAGTTCATGAAAGGTATCTATGATGTTACAAGTAACTATGATGTTGCAAGCTCTATTTTCAAGATTTTTACCTCTTGTGAGCCATTCATGTTAAAGCAAGGATTCATGTATTACTATTGTTACTCTCATGTTTCAATTTAGGCTCACCATTAGAGGTCAAACATGATTAAGAGCTACTCATGTCATGTTTCCATGTTTCTTACATATTATTAAAGTTATTATTACTTCATGTATTCCATGAGATTAGACTTAGCAGGTCCATACTCCTTTCCTCAAACTATGTGCCAACATAGGATTATATTTTACCCTTGCTATACTAGTGGATCCATTTAGTGAAGTTTATCATGACATCCACCCCATAATAGGATGGGTTCCCGTAAGGGGTGTTACTTCTCCGAAATGGGATATGCTCCTGTAAGGTGAAGTATGTTTTACCTTGGCCAGTAGACCACCTATTTACTGATGAGGAATAATCATCGGGATTCCAAGTTGTAGCTCGCTTGGTCTTGCTTTTGTCAGTTAGGGTCTCTTCCCACACATGTATTATGTCCTATGCAAGTTGAATGATTTACAAGTATGTTTTACTTCAAGCATTGATCATGCATGCCATATTGATATTGCACTTATCTTTTTCTTACTACTGTGCATTTTGGCTATATTGACTTATGTCTTGTTGCATTGCATCCTATATACTTTGTACATTTAAACGTACTAACGCATACTCTATGCCTATATGATGTTACCATGTAGGGACCGAAGCACCATTTGATCATCCTCCACATTGCTAGTATGATCCTTTGATGCAAGTTTAGGTGAGTCCTCAAGTTCGAGGGCACTATCTTTACTACTCTTGTTATTTTGAGACTTCTTTATGTTGAACATTTGTTACTATGAGGGTGAGCTCGGGAAGTGTCTTGGGCCTCGTTCCATTCCATGATAAAGGTGTTGTTGGCCATTATGATCTACTTATGCTTGAGTTTGACTCTTTAATGCTTTAATGATAATCAAAGACTTCCCTTAGTCCCCCGCTTCCCTTTTTATAGTATCTCTTGTTATTATTTACTTTGCTTCTGCGACCAAGGATGTGTGATTTATATGTTAAGAGGCTTGTTTAGGTCCCTTCGGGTTCCCATTTGCCATGTCATGTCTAAGCCCTAAGGTTGGGTTGTGACAATCTCTTAGTCCCGAGGATGAGCCAGCCCCTTTCGGCCCCCCAAGTTCCTCAGGTGGAAGGAGAAAGGGTTACCCATGCAGAGTATAGGAATGTGGTCACCCTCTTGGCAAGGGTCGTGACCAATCAAGGGGATCAAGCTCCCCATGCTCCTACACCGGCCTCAAGTGTAAGAGATTTCACATGGATGAATCCCCTGGAATTCCATCGCTCAAAGGTAGAAGAAAACCCCCAAGAATTTATTAATGAAGTATATATTGTCTTGGCTATCATGGGGGTAAGTTCTGAGAAGAAAGCGAAGCTAGCAGTCGACCAACTCAAGGGCCTTGCTCAAATATGGTACAACCAAAGGATGACGGAAAAAGTGGACGATGAGCCCATTCCATGGGAGGAATTCAAAGTTGTCGTCCTTGATCCCTTCTTCCCAATTGATCTAAGAGAAGCAAAGTTGAAGGAGTTCATAAACCTTAGGCAAGGATCTATGAGCGTGAGGGAGTATCCCTTAAGTTCAACCACCTCTCCAAGTTTGCTCCTCACTTAGTTGTCGACCCTTGAACAAGGATGCACAACTTTGTGTCAGTATGTTTGACTTAATTAAAGAAGAGTGCCATGCCTCCATGCTCATTGGGGATATGGATATATTGCGGCTCATAAGCTATGTCGAACAACTTGAGGGGGTGAATCCTAGAAAAAGAAGAATGGGGGAGTTCAAGAGGGCTCAACTTGATGGTGGATTCCAAGGTATTAAAGATGGTCATTTCTAACAAAGTTGCAAATTTCAAGGCTAAGGGTCTTTCAATGCCCAAGGCCAAAGGTTTACAAATGATAGGGTTCCCAACCCAAGGGCTCAAGGTGGTAATGGTGGTCAAATTGCTCCTAGGTGTGGGAAGTGTGGTACAAACCATAGAGTTAGATGCTATAGGGATATTGGTGCGTGCTTCGGGTGTGGCAAAGTGGGTCACAAGGTTGCAGATTGTCCAAACAAGGGTATGGATGGCCGTCCTCAAGGATAATGTGCTCATGGTGATCAAAGAGCACAAGATGGTCCATAAAGAGGTGCTTTTCGACACAATCGGTTCTATGCTCTTCGAGGGAGACAAAGGGTTGATGAGGCACCCGATGTTGTTACCACTATGTTAAAGATTTGTAATCTTGATGTTTATGCTTTATTGGATTTGGATACCATTCTTTCTTTCATAACTCCATTTATTGCTAACTAGCTTTCTGTGTGTCCCGAGTTGTTATGTGAATCTTTTGAGGTGTCTACTCCACTCATTCTTTCCAAAAGAGCTTATAAGGGTTGTCTTGTGTCTCTATTGCATAAAGTTTTCCTTGTGACTTTATTGAACTCAATATGGTGGATTTTGACTTCATTCTAGGGATTGATTGGCTACATGCATATCATGCTACTATTGATTGTAGGACCTATAAGGTTAAATTCCAAATCCCTAGTGAACCCTTCTTTGAATGGGAGGGTCAGTTTTGGTGGTCAAGGGTACATTTATCTCTTATCTTAAGGCATAGAAGTTGATTTCCAAGGGCTATATCTATCATCTTGTATGAGTAAGGGGATGTCGGGTATAGGCTTCGTCCTATTGAGTCGGTTCTGATTGTCAATGAGTTTCTTGATGTCTTCCCCCATGAACTTCCTGGTGTCCCTCTTGAAAGAAAGATAGATTTTGGTATAGATCTCCATCTCTCCCAATCGAATGGACACAGTGTTAAAGGAATTAAAAGAGCAACTAAAGGATTTGTTAGAAAAGGGGCTCATAAGGCCAAGAAAGTCACCTTGGAGTGCGCTGGTATTGTTTGTGAGAAAGAAGGATAGTTCACTTAGGATGTGCATCTACTACCGACAACTCAACAAGGTCACCGTAAATAACAAGTAACCATTGCTGAGGATAAATGACTTGTTTGATCAACTCCAAGGATCCACTCACTTCTCAAAAATTGACCTTTGGTCCGGCTATTATCAATTGAGGGTAAAGGAGTGTGATATTCCCCAGAAGGCTTTCTGAATGAGATATGGGTATTTTGAGTTCATAGTGATATCCTTCGGCCTAACTAATGCTCCGACGATATTTATGAATCTCATGAATAGGGTCTTTAAACCCTACCTTGATATTTTTGTTGTGGTATTATTTATACAACTTGATTTATTCCCGGGCAGAGAAGGATTATGCAAAACATTTGAGAGTAGTGTTGCAAAAATTTAGGGAGGAAAGGCTCTTTGCTAAATTCAACAAATATGAGTTTTGGTCAAAGGAAGTTGCATTCTTAGGTCACATGGTGTCTGGTGATGGGATTAAGGTGGATCCGAAAAAGATAGAGGCAATAAGGAATTAGCCTAGGCACTTGAATCCAATAGATATTAGGAGTTTCTTGAGTTTAGTCGGGTACTATCAGAGATTTGTTAATAGGTTCTCCTCAATCGCTTCTCCTTTGACCAAATTGAACCAAGAAGAATACAAGGGTTGTATGGACCGATCAGTATGAAAGAAGTTTCAAGACCTTTAAGGATAAGCTTATGTCCACTCCTATTTTGGCTCTATCAGAAGGGTTAGAGGGGTTTATGGTGTATTGTGATGCTTCATGAGTTGGACTGGTGTGTGTAATAATGCAAAATGGCAAAGGCATTGCCTATGCTTCCAGGCAACTTAAGGTGCACAAGCGTAATTATCTCACCCACGATATTGAACTAGAAATCGTGGTATTTTCCTTGAAGATATGGTGTCACTACTTGTATGGGTTCATGTGGATATATTCACCGACCATAAGATGCTCCAATATGTGTTCATCCAAAGAGACTTGAATTTAAGATAGAGGAAGTGGCCAGAATTCCTTAAAGACTACGACATGAGTGTACATTACCATTCAGGCAAAGCTAATGTGGTGGCCGACGCTCTAAGTCGAGTGTCAATGGGTAGTATGGCTCACCTTGAGGATAGCAAAAAGGAACTGGCAACAGAGGTCCATCGGTTGGCTAGGTTGGGAGTTGGATGGAATTGAAGTTGAAAATGGAGGTGTGGTAGTTATTGATGGTTCCAAATATTCTTTAGTCTAAGAGGTTAAGTCCAATCAAGATCTTGATGCCGCGTTGGTGGAGTTGAAGTCAATGGTGAGAGATCAAAAGATGGAGGTTTTTCCCCAAGGGGGAGATCGCGTTCTTCGATACCAAGGTAGGTTGTGAGTGCCCAATGCCGCTAACTTGAGGGATTTGATTTTGAAAGAGGCCCATAATTACTCCTACTCTATTCACCCAGGTTCTACCAAAATGTATAAAGACTTGAGGGAAATGTATTAGTGGAGTTGTATGAAGAGAGACATTGCCAAATTTTTAGTTTGTTGCCATAATTGCCATTAAGTTAAGACCAAGCATCAAAGGTCAGGTGGTTTGACCCTAGACATAGAGATTCCTACTTGGAAGTGGGAAGAGATCAACATGGATTTTTAATTGGAATGCCGAAGACTAGAAGACATTTCGATTCCTTTTGGGTTGTGGTTGATAGAATGATGAAGTTGGCTCACTTTCTACTAGTTAGAACCACCTATAGTGCCGAAGATTATGCCAGGTTGTATATTCATAAGTCGGTAAGATTGCAGGGGATTCCATTGGCCATTATTACGGATTACGGTACTTAATCGAAATCGCACTTCTGGATGTCCTTCCAAAGGGGCCTTGGCACTAAGGTAAAGCTTATCGTGGCCTTTCACCCACAAATGGATGGCCAAGCCGAGAGGACTATTCAAACTCTTGAGGACATGCTTAGGGCTTGTTTCTTGGAATTCAAGGGTAGTTGGAATAAGTAACTTTTGCTCATCGAGTCTGCTTATAACAATAGCTATCACTTGAGTATCAGGATGGATCCTTTTAAATCCCTTTATGGGAGGCATCGTAGATCCCCTGTCGGTTGGTTTAAAGTGGGACCAATAGTTTTGCTAGGTCCGAATCTAGTTATAGAATAATTGGAGAAGGTAAGGATGATAAAACTAAGACTGAAGGTGGCTCAAAGTCGGCAAAAGTCCTATGCCAACACTAGAAGGAGAGACTTGAGTTTGAAGTTGATGATTCAGTGTATTTGAGGGTTTCGCTAATGAAGGGTTTGATTCACTTTGGAAAAAAGGGAAAGTTAATCCCTATATATGTAGAGCCTTACTGGATCTTGATACGTATTGGAAGGGTTTTATATGAGTTAGAATCGCCCATGGAAATGAATATGGTTCACCCGGGTTTTTATGTCTCTAAGTTGAGGAAGTGTATTGGGGACCCCAGTTCATCGTGCCAATAGAGACGGTGAATGTTGAAGAGAACTTGACTTATGAGGAGGTCCTGGTGGAAATATTGGATAGGCAAGTTAAGCGGTTGAGAAGCAAGGAGATACCCTCCGTCAAAGTCCTTTGGAGGAACCAACATGTAGAAATTGCCACGTGGGAAGCCAAGGCTGATACGAAGAAACAATATTCTTATCTCTTCCATTTTGATCAAGCTTGAGGTAATATGATCTTCCTATCTTAGGATCCTTTTTCCTTGCATACCATTCTCATGACATTCATGTATGTTTATGTGTTTTGTATATAGTGCGTTGGCATATGGTGCATAAATCCATTCCTTTGAGATTACCTTAGCACATTCAGGGACGAATGTTCCCAAGGGGGAGATATTGTAAGACGCTACCTATGAGGAGTATAGAAGGTCAGGAAAAAAAGCCTTGGAGAATTTGAAACTGTGAGATTTTTATGAAGGGGTTTACGACCCGTAAGTCGAGGTACAACTTGTAAAGTGGGTTCACAAAACCTAGAAAACTTGGTGAAATTTGGGATCCTCTAGTGTTTAATCTAGACTCATCAAATGACATGTAAAGTCATCTACGAGTCATCGAACATATCATATAATGAGAATAAAAGAAGATGTCTCTAAGAATCTCTCAGACGAAACACTATCTAGGACCGGTAGAATGATCTACGAGTCTTAGATCATGTTGTAGAGGGACGATCCTAGAAAGAGGGGCCTCTGAAGTTTGGAGGAGGGCCATCAGATGAAACACCATAAGCGGGCTCATGAATGGTCTACAGTCTGTAGGCGGGGTCTCATAGACTTGTCCAGTCAGCTTTTAAAAGGGGGTAGTTTGGTCATTTCATAGCACATTTGACCTTCAAAGGAGCCCTTATCAGTCCCAAAGCCCTAATCCCATTCATTTTCCTCCTCACTCTTGTTTTCTAAGTCCCAACCTCTCTCCCACATGTGCTTAAGCTCTAGAAGAAGGAACAAGCTAGTTTTTGCTTCTTCTCCTACAAGTCGGGTATTCTCTCCATCCAATTAATAAGGTATGTGGGTTTTGATTGATAGGACCTTTCCCTCACAAGCTCAACTATTTCTTCTCCAAGTCTATTTTCCAAAGTTATGGATATTTGTAAAGATTCTATAAACGTTTTGCATGACTTGACTATGAAGAAACTATGATGATATTTGATGAGCGTTATGTTATTTGTCTTTATAAAATATTATGAAATGACAAGCCATAAGAAATATGTGATTTATGATGAGGGTTTATGATGCCCTAACTATGCTTTGCTATACTAAGGTGGGCTATTTTGCATGATTTGAAAAGGGGGGTTTTGCCATCCTCTCATGTATAAAGATGTTGTTCTTACATGGTTTTGAGAATGAATGCATACCTACCATATTTTACTAAACCATAAACCAAGCTTCTTATGTTGGTAAGACTTTATGGCAAGATATGTGCTTTATGAATGATATGAATTGTGAAGGGCTATTATGTATTCTATGAGTTATGAGAATGTTACGAAATTTATGAAAAGTTATGAAGCCCTACCTTTGATATGACGAAGCCTTGGCTTTACTGATCTACTATATGAACTATGAGGATAATAAAATGCTTTGCATATTATGATAATAAGAATAATTTGAGTATTACTTGGGATTGTGACCTAGCACCAAGCGGATCTTGGTAAATAATCATTGTCCATAACTATGTTTCCACCATAGGATTATGAACTAGCTAATGGATCCATATACCTTAAATTGCATGATTGACCAAAATGGGTGATGTTCCTGTACGGTACATGTGATTCATATACTGAAATGAGCAATGTTCCTGTAAGAACTAATAAAATATGTATAACAAAATGGGAGATGTTCCCGTAAGGTAACTATGAGGCACTTCCCGAAATGGGTAATGCTTCCATAAGGTGAGTGTTTGGTTTACCCCCGCAAGCTAGACTACCCCTTCATTTGGTATGGGGTGAACTACGGGATTCCAAGTAGCAGCTTGCTTGGTCTTATTTTTCAGTTATGATCTTTTCCCATCTATGTATAAAATGTTTTTGTGATATCGTAATCCTCATGCATGTTTTCACTAAGGTATCGTGCATCTATTTCATATTGAGCTTATATTCATTGATTATGATTATGCATATTGCTTAGTTATGACTTACGTTCTTTGTTGCATTCGCACCCCGCATACTTAGCACATTCCAAGTGCTAATGCATACTTTTTGTCTGCATGATCTTACCATGTAGGAATCGGAACACTGTACCTTTCTCCTCCTCCACATGACTAGATGTTATGATTGGAGATTCGCTTGGTGAGTCCTCCACATTTGGGGACAAAATTCCACTTACTTTCATGCCTTGTTTAGGTTCTGTTATTTTTGGATACTATCTTTTGAGGGTGAGCTCAGGAGATGTCTTGGCCCCTAACCTATTCAAACTTTAGAAGTGTTCTTAGATATTGTGGTTATTATGTATTATTGAGCTTGACTCTTTATATTTTTGTGTTATTAAAAACATCTCTTAGTCCCATGCTTCCCCTTTTGTGTTAAACTTTAGTTGATGGTGTTGAGATGACAATCCTCTGTCACTAATCATCCCATAGCGTGAGTTATACTTACCCGCCCCATGGAATTATTTGTTATGTGATTCATGCACATCCTTTTCTCTGTGACATCCCTATAGCGTGAGTACAAAGTCCTGCTTTCCCTAGATATTACGCTATATGTTTTGTTTGGTTTTCATGCTTCTGCCAGCTAAGGATGTGCTTATATGCCTATAAGGCTTGTTGGGGGTCCCACTCGGGTTCCCATTCATCGTGTCATATCTAGGTCCTAGGCTTAAATCGTGACAACCAAGAGGGGTATGAAAGTGAAGGAGAAGAGGCATCTAGAATGATGTCCAAAGAAATGTACCGAAAGGACAAATAGGACATTGAGGTCACGAAGGTAGATTTGGTCCAATTCCACCCAGAAGAAGACCTTATGTGAATCAACCAAAAGTCTTTGAATAAGAGCAAAGTAACAAACATTTCAAATTTCAAAGAGGTTATCATAATAGTGACCAAGGTGGAAATTTAACTAGACATGTGGGAATCAACTCTATAAAGACTAGTCTCCCAACTTTTAATGGAGAATGCAATCAGGATGCTTATCTAGAATGGAAGTCATGAGGATCTTTCAAGTTAATGATTTAACTAAGGTCAAGAAAAGTTGCTTTGCCATTGCTCAATTTGAAGGGTATGCAATTACATGATGGGAAAATATGAAGAGATACCATCTAGTCCTTCAAGGAGGACTTCTACTAACATGGACCAAATTAAAAGCCTTTATAAGAGTCAAATATCTATCAGAAAGGTATAGACGAGAATATCTTGCGAAATTGTACAATTTGTGACAAAGAAATTAGAGTGTAGTGGGTTACTACGATGAGTTCCAAAATTTGACCTTGAAGTTAGAGTATAATGAGAATGAAGATCATATCATCATTTAGTTCAAGGTCGGATTGAACACATAGACTTCTTCTAAGATGACAATTCACAAGTTTGCTAGTTTGAATGACATCTTTGAAGTGGCCCATGACATCGAGAGGGAACTCAAGGAGGAAAAGTTCTCCAAGTACAAAGGTATGTCATCTTTCAATTCTTAGAGTAAGAACAACGAAGAAGTTCAAATGTCATCGAGACGGAACAAAGCCAAGGATCTTAAGAAGCCTTAGGAGAAGAAAGCCATTGAAGGCAATGCTCTAAAGTATCCACCAAGAGAAGAAAGTAACAATGAACTAGTCAAGTATCCTAAAGGTAATCAATGTCACAAATATAAAGGATAGGGTCATATGACACGGGAGTGCCCTAATTGGTTGAGTATCCTAGTCCAAGAGGAGCATTATACCTTGGTGAAGAGGTGGAACAAGAAGAAGGGTGTGAAGATGCACCCCAAGATGAAGATGAGTTTGATGATAATGACGGTGAGGAACAAAACCCATGTGAAGGGAGAGATATAGATGTTTCCAATAGTTGGATGAGAAAACTCCAATTGAAGATGCTTGGCCTCAAGAAGGAGAGATCATTGTGCCAATGTATATGGTGAGGTGAGTTATGATTAGCAAGGCCATGGATGATCCGAGTCAAAGGGAACCTCTTCCATTAAAGTACCTCATAAAGGTAATGTATTCTCCTTAATCATTAATAGTGGAAGTTGTTCAAATATTGCTAGCACTGCGTGAGTGGATTTCTTGAAACTTCCTACCACTAAGCATATTATACCTTACAAACTTCAATGGTTGAGTGAGTATGGAGAATTAAGGGTGCAAAGATAAGTATTTATCAAATTCCAAATTAGGAAGTACTAAGATGAGTCTTATGTGATGTGGTCCGAATGCAAGCTTGTCATGTACTACTCGAGAGACCTTGGCAATATCATCGTGCAACCAAGCATTATTGTACATCCAATAAGTATTCCCTTATGTTGTGTCATGACCTAAGCCTAGGTCCTGAACGTGACACCACGAATGGGAACCCGAAGATACCCCAAACAAGCATCTTAGCATACCATTTACACATCCTTGGTTGCGGAAGCAATTAAACAACAACAAGAGAGTATAAATAGGGATAAAAGGGACTAAGGGAAGTCTTTAATAGCATAAATCATAAAAGAGTTAGAGCTCAAGCATAATACATAACTTGTCCAACAACACCTCTAGCATAGATTGGGTGGGGCCCAAGCCACTTTTCGGGCTCACCCTCATAGTCATAAACATCTAATCAAAGAGAAAAGTTTTACATAACATAAAATCAATAGATATTATCCTCGGAGTTGAGGACTCACCAAACTTGCTTCAAGAGACAGCACTAGCCACGTGGAGGATAATCGTGAGGGGTTCCAGTTCCTACATGATAACATAATATAGGCATAGAGTATGCATTAGTACGTTTGAATGTACTAAGTATGTAGGATGCAATGCAAAAAGACATAGGCAACATAGAAAAAATGCATAATCATAGACAAGATACGGTATATTAGCAATATGACATGCATGATCAATTCTTGAAGTAAAACATGCTTATATGGAACATAATACATGTGTAGGAAGAGACCATCATCATACACCAAGAAACGTAGTACTTGGAATCAAGGCCTAGCACCTCCTTGGAAGGTGATTGAGGTATATATTCCTTAATTGGTAATACGGGCCTAGCACCCCCCGAGAAGGTGGTCAAGGTATATACCCCTTAAAATGGTAGTACGGGTCTAGCACCCCCCCAACAAGTTGGTCAAGGTATATACAGTACAGGCCTAGCACCCCCTGAAAAGGTGGTCAAGGTACCCCTCAACATGGTAGTACGGGCCTAGCACCCCCCGACAAGGTGATTGAGGCATAGCACCCCCTCATCAAGGTATGGTCAATTGCAACACTATGGATACATTTCATGAAATCAACATATATATATATATATATATATATATATATATATTCCTTTCATCATCGT